>JBBPLG010000183.1:0-35333 GCA_038089695.1 Xanthoconium separans | reverse complement strand
AAGACGGCACCGGTTGCGACGAGGGAAGCGTCGGTCATCAGGGTGAAGGGTTTCGAAACGTCAGGCATGGTGAGGACTGGTCATCGGAGGAAAGTGTCCCTTAATTGCTCGAACGCAGTCTGATGGGAGGGTGTCCATTCCCATTTGGTGGTTTTGCGAGTGAGATCGTTAAGGGGTCGAGCAATGTCCGAAAATCCCGGGATGAATTTTCGGTAGAAGTTGCAGAATCCCAGAAGGATCGCACCGTGGTTACCGATTGAGGGGGTTTCCAGTCTCTGATAGCATCTACCTTGGTTTTGTCCATCTGGACCCGTCCGTTTCCAACCACCATGCCGAGGTATTCGACCTCTTTGGCCGCGAAAGTGCATTTCTTGAGTTTAAGGAAGAGCTTCTGCTCTTCCATTCGTGCTAACACTCTCTTTGTTCGTTCCTCATGTAGTGCAGGGTTGTTCTTTGAATGGATGAGAAGATCGTCCATGTAGATAACTAGCCATCCTTTGGCGATCATATCGGCAAAGGTGTCATTCATATAAGCTTGGAATGTTGCTGGAGAGTTACACATCCTGAAGAACATTACGGTTGGTTGATAGAGGCCGTAAGGAGTGATGAAGGCGGCCTTCCACTTGTCCGCAGGGTTAATTCGGATGTTGTTGTACCCCCATCGTACATCCATTTTGGTGAACAACTCCGAGTCATTTAGTTTGTCAATGAGATCGCCAATAAGGGGTAAGGGGTAGGCATTCTTTATGGTTTGGGAATTAAGGTATTGGTAATCTTGACAGGGGCGGAGTTTTCCATCCTTCTTTTGGACGAAGAAAAAGGGGGAAGCTTGTGGGGATTTGGACGGCTCTATTTTTCCGGATGCGAGGTGTTCTTCGATAAACTTTTTGCAGGCTTCTTGTTCCGCGGGGTTTAGCTGGTAAGCTTTCCCTCTCTTTGGTACGAACTCCTTATTGAGCTCGATTTTGTGATCGAATGCCCGTTTCGGAGGTAGTTCATTAGATGGTTCCTCGAAGACCTTTTTATACCGCTCGTATTCTTTAGGAAGCTCTGTCTTCCTCGTTCCTGCTTCTTGGGCGAGTTGGGTAGAGAGCATGGTTCGACAAATCCATTCCTTCTTTGGGAGATATTCCCCTAGCCCTTTCCTTTTGTATAGATGTCGTTTGATATGATCGTCCATGTCAAGTCCCATAGCTCTTAGGAGATATCGTTGATGTATGGGTTGCCTTCGGGAGGGGAGGCGAGGATCGCCGCTTATTTCGACTGTTCCAGATGCCCAGTCAATGAGAGGGTTTACCTCAGTGAGCCAGGTCATTCCCAAGATCATGTTCTGTTTCCCACAGTGGACGATGAAGAAGTCTTGGTTTTGCGGAACTCCTTGGATATAGATGGTAATTCGGGTTTGATAGCGAATGGTTCCAGATCTATTGATGGTTCCGTCCGCATTGTACGCTTCCCGGGGTTCGGCGAGTTTGAAGAAGGGGAATCGGTTTCTCCGGGCGTATGCTTCGTCCATGAAGCAGGATGTTGCTCCGCAGTCGATTAGGGCAGTGGTTTGTCTGACGTGAACTCCCCCCATCGCAGATACTTGTAGAGGTATTAAAAATGACTTTTCCTCTATAGTAGTTACAATGGGGTTCGTTCTAGGCGGTCGAGTAGTCGGTCCTCGGCGCCTATCTAAAAATCCTTAAGTCGTTGCTTTACCCTTTCTTCCGAGAGTTTTGCGCTCCTTTTGGTCGCAGTCCAGGTCTGGTTGATTCCTTCCATGGGGGTGTCCTTGGTTTGATAAGTCGGTGGGTCCTCCAGGTAGATTTCCCGAAGGGATTCGGCCATCTCTTTTACTCCATGTCCTTTTGCAACCAGTTGTTCTATCATTCTGATCACCTCGTTCTTCTCTTCTTTCTCTGCGGGTTTGTCTTCGACAGTTCGGTTCTGCATCGGCGGACGTGGTAAGGGTTTGTCAGATCGGGGTCCAGATTTCCAGTTTCCGGCCCCTTTGCGGTTATCTTTGTGATTTCTAGTGGAACATCCCGGCTTCTTACATATGAAGCATTTGCCTTCTCTCATGAGTTTGGCCCTCTCTACAGGGGAGAGTCTGATGTAGTCAACGTCCATAGTGTTTGGGTCACGGTTGCTGTTTGAGGGAGTTCCATATCCTCCGAATCCGGGTCTCCTTCCTTGGATGTCCCTGATGCGTTCATTTTGGTGGGCAAATTTTCCTGCCGTTTTGATCCAGTCATCTACCATGAGCAGTTCTTCGTTGGAACCTAACACCTTTTCCATAAGATCGTTATGGACTCCTTGACTGAAGGTTTCGCATAGAGCGGATTGGTCAATGATTCCCGACTGAGCTGCCAAGAGTTTGAACTCGGAGGCGAATTTGTTGAAGGCTTCCTCAGTATTGGGTCCTTGGCAGATGGCGTAGAGTTTCCTCCTTGCCGAAGATGTTTCGTCGTGGATGGACATCATGCCTCGGAAATCGGCTTTGAATTTTTCCCAGGTTTGGTCGACCGCTGGGATCAGTTTCTTAGCCATGCGCTCATAGTATCCTTCGGAGAAGGTTCTTCCTTTGCCCTTACTCATCCTGTTCAGGGCAGTGACGATTTTTGCCTGATCGTCGTACTTTGGATTGATGCTGAAGTATGCATCCATGGCATGGAGCCACCAATTGGCATCAATGCCGTTACCCGAGAACTCATCGGGCAGTCCCGCTTTTAATTCGGGCATCTCGTCTTCGGAGTCTGTGTCTGGGTCTGGGGGAAGAGGGATTTGTTTGGGTCGTACCGGGGAAGCTGGTGCAGACCAGTCGATGGGGGCGAATCTTTCTTCTTCCTCAGGTTCTGCCTCGGGGATAGGTTCTGGAGTGGGCTCAGTGATAGGTTCTGGGCAAGTGGTGATTTGTGGGACAAAAGGGAAAGGTGGAAGGGCGTAGGGTCTCCTTCCTTCAGCTAGGTTTTGTTCCTTGACTCTTTCCTGCGCCCGCTTATATGCTCCTTTCTCACTGAGGGAACTGAGTCTCCGTGGGAGGGGAAGGTATTCTGGGTGGTTTGTTGGTAACCTCCAGAGTTCGGGTAGACCAGACGAGGGTGGTAAGGGATCGGAGGGATCCACGTTGGGTTCAGGGGAAGACGAGGGGGCGCGGAATGAAATGGTGGGCTAGGCCTTCTGTTAAGGAACAGGGCCTAATCAGCAATCTAGTTCTTTTGTTACGCTTACCGTGACAACCAGAGTTAACGCAGTTGTGGAGAGCGAACAACGAGGAAAGCAATGTTCTGTTTGATAGTCGTCGACTTGAGCAAAGCGAAGTCGACGATGTCGCACTCAACCCTAAGAGTAGGGTCCTCTTGTGACGACGCGAAGTCCTAGTTCTTCACAGAGAAGAGAGAGATAGTCCGAGTGAGAAGGGGACTTCGAGCAAGGGGAACTCCAGTAAACGCGGTATGAATTGCGTAGAACTAGATTGGGTTCCTACTATACAAGGCTCGAGTATTTATGCGATGCGAGATCTAGCATGGACCATCGGGTCCCATAGGAAAGACAAATGTTCCGCAAGTTGGAACAATACGAACGAAAAGGAAATGGAAAGGAAATGGAGTCCCGCTGTCGGGAAGAGCGGAACATACAGCGAGCGGGAGGAAACGGAGTCATACTCGGAAGAAGTCGCCGAGTGACAATACAGCATCATAGGGAGGAATCGGAAGACATCGGATGGGCGACTGTCCCATTGTGAGGAGAGAAATGAGTCCGAAAGATGACAAAGAGAAAAATAAACGCAGCGACAAGTAAAACCATAACAAGGTACTTCATTTGGGATGGAGATCTGTCACATAACTGACAAATAAAATCACAGCTTCGCTTTGCACTGTCAAGCCTTACGTGCTGGCAAATCTTTGATGGCAATTTTAATGCTTGTAGTTTCTATCAGAATATTGTTCATTATTTTGAAGCTCCCCCGGGCCCACTCACCAAGAAATGTGTTCAGGAGCTTTTGCTCTGGTGGGATAGGTGAGTTACTAGGCTTATCTCTATTGGGTTCAGTGCTGATCATACACCAGGAATGCATTTGGTCCTCAATGAGAGATTCCCTGCACTCTTGAGGCCATGGCGTCCACTTCAGTTGCACACTTAGTCAGCCAACATGCTGCAGCAGAGGTACCTGCACAAGTGTAATGTTGTTTCAGATACTTGCATAACACCTTCCTCTGCAGAATTACATAGATTTCACTCTAATAAGCTAATTAGTTCTATGTGTGCTGTATATATATCCCCATGCTTGGTGTTGACAACAATATTCCTTGGAAAAAAGCAATTTGTCAATTGGTGGGTTGAGAAAGCAAGAAAGCAATCTAACAAGTCTGAAAATCATCAATAAGCCACTCTGCTATAAATATAATATATTGCATACCACTGACAAAACGATATATATGTCCAAATCTTTGATGTACATATAGTAATAACTGTGAAAATGTTTCCCTTCCCTAAAGATTACAAGTAATCCAACAACTCTGAGAATCATCAAATAATGACATTTTATCCAATAAATGAAACATATACCCTTTTCTCCCCCTCGCCTGCCTAAGCCACCTCTCGTTCCTGCAAACGTCACGCAAGTTGGTCTTGGCACCGCTCGCGCATTCCACTCTGGTCGACCCATTTTCCAAAACATGGTCGACAATGTCCCTATTGCCACCAGGGCTCTCTGGGAAGCTGAGTGGGATGTCAAGACGAAGAAGAAAGAAGAGCGTAGGTTGCGTCGTGCTGCACAGAACAAAACAGTTCCCAAGTCTCGGGAAATGCTCAAGCCCAGACTTACCCCTGTCATGACTGGGTCTGAACTCGATGTCTATTTCCCCGTCCAGCCTCTTCCGGCCATTACCACCCACCTCCTCGTACCTCTTGCCCCGACCCCGACTGCGCACATCCCGTTGTCGGCACGAGACGGTGGCGATACATACCCACTGCTTCCAATCGCTGACCTGACCTCCATTCACACTACCCACAGGCTGCATTCCCTCAGGGTATCAACCCTGTTTGCCAGACTCGACACTGCAAACGTGTGGGATGACCCTAGGGTCAGTGTGGACGCATATGCTTTTGGTCCGCGTCACGGCACACAGGAGACACAGGAGAAGCAGTGCACCATTTTGCGCGTTACATTCAGGGGATGGGATATCGCCCGTGTCCGTTCCATCATCGGTAACAGCTCGGAGGAGTGGTATGTGCTCGAAGAAACTCATCCGGATGGTCATCCCACTTCAGTCCCCCTTCCCGACCCGGGACACGCTCTCCATATAGACAAGCGCTCCGAATCGCCTTTGCTCGAGAGTATTGCCGATTTTGATATAGGTTCTCCTTCTCAGATAGGGAAGCATGATTCGGGTGAAGTGTTATCTCCACAACATGCCTGTGCTAGTGCACAGCACGATCTTGTTTTCCCCACACTTGACTTTTCCTCTGCGTTCTCGGACGCTGTGGACGTTGTGGACGCTGTTCCACCCCCTCCTCAGCCAGTTGTATTCTTACGCACCATCTCGGAATTGACTAGTGATACCGAGCTCGCCTCGCAATCGTCAACGGGTCCTTGGGAACTGCTGGGGAACACTTTTGAGAAGCAAGTATAGGTTTTTGACACATCCTCAATATTTTTTTCTTGTGCACATGTCTTGTGGTATAAGTATATAGTTTTACAGTGCCTGATCGCATCAGGATTCCTGTGTTTCCTCATCCTAATATAGGCTTATGAAGCACTACTTGAAACCATGGTATCTTGATTGACCCTTACATTCCTATATTTGATGATCGAATGGTTGGCAGTCGTTCGCTTTTATTCCCGTCCTTTTTTTCGCCTAGTGTGGTCCTCTAACCCAAGTCAGAGAGATGGTGTACCTATGGTACATCACCACCCTTCTTGCTAGTACAAGGCTCGTGTTGGCAGATTATTATATCGATAATGCCAATACGTCCGTCGTATATTCCATGCCACCCACCGCGGCAGGACAGGGCTGGCAGACATTCTCAACGTCGACCCAACAGCTTGCACTTGACATCACCAATTCGACAGGCAACTACAGCATTGTCCTGGATGCCATCCACTGTTATGATCAAAACTAGTGCGTCCTCATCTACCTGTTCTCCCCTCCCTGTCCAACCTCATACCAATAGTGCACGTAAGCTATTACCATCCTTGTCGCTGGATGTTATTTACTTATTGCTCCCAGTCGGGGTATGCGGTACATCCGAAGGCTGCTTCGTCCAAATACCCTTTGTAGGTACGTAGTCCCGGTTCATCGCTATAGCTGCCCTCATTGTCCACCCTAGGTTCGGGCATCACCATGTATGTCTTCAACGCTGGTGCATCAGGCATGGCAGCCAGCTTTTCTATCGACGGTGGTACAGCTGTGCCCAACTCGATCGATAGTCCCCCTGTCGCGTCAGACTATCAAGTATCAAACGTTACCTTGTATGACATTCAAGGTCTTCCAACCGGGAATCATACCATCAGAATGACCCTGCTGGATTGGAACGGTGGCGGTACTTCGATGAAATTCGATTACGCACATGTCAACGAGACGTTCGTGGCGTCTCCAACGACGACTACCTCGTCATCTTCCAGAACAGCTTCTCAGACATCTTCTCAGTCGCCCACGCCCACTTCCGTTCCAAGTTCGGCGTCATCTAAAAAGTAGGTCTTTCATTTTTGCAAGTCGACATCGACTGACGCCTTATTTTTGTCGCCTCAGAGACAATGTTAGAGCCATCGTTGGGGGTACGGTGGGAGGCTTAGTCCTCCTAGGCCTCGTGATCGGCTGTGTATACTTGCGTAAGCGCAGGTCAACACGGCATGCAGCCGCGGTGGCTCCAGCCTCAACTTTCCACGTAAATCCGTTCACATCCGAGTTCAACAGTCCCACTCCACCACTGGTATCGCATGGAAACCAGGCACCATTAACATCCCAATACATGGAACGAACAGACCCGCATACGCGTTCCGCCATCCTCCGCGACGCGCTCGCAGCTGGCAACTATGCTTCCCTCTCGCCAGATGAGAGTTCCCAGTCGATCAGCTCTGAACGTTACTCCACAACTTTTCAACCGCTCCGCCGACTGCCTTCCTCGGATGCCGACGATAGACGGCCCCGCTCGAGCGTGGACGAAACTACGCCTTTTTCGGACTCGTCACGATACAATCTCAAGGCAGAGCAGGTCGAGATCATTGACCGCTTGCGAGGAGACAACGTTCCTCTGGGGACAATTTCCCGCGTCATTGAGGGATTCGTGACGGCGAATCTTTCGGCTGGCGAGACGAGCGACAGGGGATTGAGTCGCGTGGGGAGTGTTTTCAGCGGTGGGGTACCACCTCCAAGTTACCAGACGCGGGATGGTTAGATGGGTGGATGTTAGTGATACCCTTGCTATCGTTTGTTGATGAATCATGTATGTATAATATTAGGCCTTTCGTTGCTCAGTCCCCGAGCGAAAATGAGTAATAATGTGCGTGATTCCCTACATAGACCCACAGAGACAAAATATGTTATTCTCCATGCGCGACCATATGTTACCGAGTGAGTGTTCCGCATATCCTGTTATTTACCCCATTTCAGCTACGAGATCGTAGCTCGGTGGTGCGGTCGAAAACGTATTCGACCGCGCAAGCCTCGTCTCTCTCTCCCACTCCCGAATGCCAGCATGGCGGTCAGCAAGCATGCGCTCCATCACGCGTGCAATCGCTGCCGCGGGCACGTTATTTTGGTGCAGACTATTGATAAAGTCTGCCTGTTCGTCCGTCAACAACGGCGACCTCTCCGAGTCTTGGCGCACATCCGAGGGTGAACTCGAATGCACTATTTGGAGCTCTGATGCTGGCGCTGCGATGGTGCTCGTGTCGTTGGACACCACGAGCCCAGTCTTGCTGCGCGTGCCAGAGGCGTTGCTACCGCTGGACGTGGCGGTGAACGGGGTCACCGCGTCTCGGACGCTGTTGGATGAGCCTGGGGTAGCTCGTGTGTCTGACGCGCCGAGGCGGTTGGGAACGAGGGGCATGAAGGATGGTGAATCGAAAGGTGTGATGTCGTTCCTCGAGGCAGCATTCGTTGGCGGGTTGTATCCAGAATAGGGATCGTATTCACCCAAGGGGTTGAACGGAGGCGATGGGCTGTTGGCGTGAAGATCGATCATCTCTGGTAGGTGCACATGTCCACGACGACGACGTATCCAGAAGAATGCGAGGACGCCTACCACGATCAAGGCAGCCGCGCCGCCTACACCGCCGGCGATGGCACCGATATCGGTGCTAGATACCAGTAACACTGAGTAACGATGCTGTGTACCGTAAGATTAATGGACGTACTGTGATGACGACGAGGAACTGGGTGGTACGGACGCAGACGCGGATGCGCTGGTTGCCGTTGTGGAAGCAGAGCTCGTCGTCGTCGTCGTCGTCGTCGTCAAAGTAGTATTGGCAACAAACGATTCGTTGACGTATGCGTAGTCAAACATCATCCCGCTATAGGACCCAAAGAGGTCATTGACAAGTAGCCCGAGAGCATGAGCGCCGGACGGTAGTTGTTGAACATCGAACATGGACACATTAGCGATTTCGTAGCCGGGAGCGGGAGGTGCATTTAGCACGTTTGTCCGGGTGTGGACACCATCCACCGTTATGCTGGCGTTGATTCCTACGGGACCGGCTTGGTAGACATAGATTGTGATGCCAGAGCCTAGAAACAAACAATGTGCATGAAAGGACTGGAAAGGGAATTGATCCTACCCGTGAAAGGGATAGTGAGCAAACAACTGTCGGTATCGAAACATGCGGCGTCTACTTAGATGTCAGAACTGGGTAAAAAAAAAAAGCTTGCGCAAGCTCACATCGACTAGAAATAAGATATAAGCGACGCAACCTAGGAAAGCGTCGGAGAAGATGGCGTACTAGGTATGATTGTAGCAGACAAAGGCATCGATGACCTGATAAGTGCCGTTTGGTAGCAACAACTCGAGGGCTGAACTACCAGCAGCAAACGGGCCCCATGCAGCCTTTGGTCCGGAGGAATAGGTGAGGGTTGTGTTAGTGTCGTCGATGTAATAATCGGCCCATACAGACGATACGAGGGCGAAGGGGAGGAAAAGACGACTTTTCCGCCGGAGGCGAGGCATGGAGACCATGATTCAATCACAAAGTGCAAGAACACATGTCAGGATTCGTTGTCATAGGGCCGTTTGGTCAACATAAGGCAGTGCAGGGTTTTTATTACGTTGGCTTACCCAGCGCCGCATGGAAAGAAGCAACCATTGAGAGCGAAAAAGATAAAGACGACGAGTATACCTCAGCACTCTTGAACTTGAATTACTGCTGACAGATTAACGTCTTCTGTACTTGAAACCACGGACACAATGAGCAAGTCAGGAACTACAAGACCTTCCTGATCGGGAAGGATGACAGTGGCGTTGATAAATTCTGTCAAAACAAGCATTAAATGTCAACATTGGACGTTTCAACTCCCACGATACAAAGAACCTACAACTTCATCCGCGCATGGTGAGACGGGCAGGCGCATACCACCAGTCAGCACTTCATCAGACCCCAGACCACCCTCAAAATACCAGTGGGACATAATGTACAAGCTCGCCAGAAATGGCCCCGCCTCATTTACACTTCTTGCCGTCGCTCTCCTAACAGGGCTGCTTGGCGGATACTTGTTCGCCAGTCCTCCACGTAATGCCGAACTCTGCAGCTTCCCTTTTGACTCACCCAACACTGTAACCCCCAATCATGATACTTTCTCCGAGATACCTCCGTCACCGAGTACCCCTCCACTCGCCCAAGAGTCACTGCCGGACAGCGACGATTTGAGCCTCGAAACGTTGCGCTCCATAGTAGCAGGGACAAGAGGATACTACGCTCGCGACTATAGCATGGGATTGGGATGGAACAACGTGAGCCAATTTGCTTTGGTCTGTTCGTGTTTCGGCGCTTACCTCCCTCCAGATGCGTTATATCATTGAGACCGCTCTTTATCATGGATCACTACTCAACCGCACTGTCATTATACCTTCATACATCTACGCTCGTTCATGTGAATACGAAAAGTGAGCACCCACCACGGTTATTCCGCCTCGCTTTGACCGGTTTCCAGCGCGGTCTGTGCGGCACACGCACAAATGATAAATCGAGGCGATGCAATCAACTCCGACGAGTGGCGGCAATTTCCTGAAGATCAACAGATGGGATGGAAGATCCCTATGTCTGTTATGCTCAATCTTACCCACCTCCGACCTGCCCAGCCAGTCATCACCGTTGCTGAGTACCTCCGCCTTCATGATCTCTCACCAGAACTCGAGCTTAGCAATGGTCAATGGGACACACAAAAATTTCACCAGAAACCCAATGTACATGACCCACAGGGAAAACCACCCAGCTTGCATGTAATCGAAAATTGGTGGTACGACCCTCAAGGCCTAAACCGCGTGGACAGACTGTCAGAGGACATGAAATCGCGTGGACATTGGGACCCACTTCTTGGCGATTCGGGAAAGGACGAACACGGTGGTTGGCCAACACCATCTAAGACGGACGTATACTCGACCCTCGCGCAGCAACTATCCGGGAGACAATACGTATTAGAGTTTGAGACAGCACGATCGTTACTTCATAACAGAGTTGGAGGCATCACCTCGGACGAAGGCCTTACCCAAGTCTTGAACAATAACGGTTGGGAAGTCTTGTACACGTTCGAAGGAGCGTAAGTAAATAATTTGGTCCTACTTATTCTCCTGACCGAAAAATTCAAATTCAGTCTGGGTATGGATTATGTCAAAAACGTCGTGAACCCGATCAAACAAGTTGCACCACGTGACTCCATTCGCGGATTCGTCGACGACTACTATGACTTTACCGAAGACGTGCTCCTCCTCAGAGGCGAGATCCACTATGAGCGAAAGCCGGTAGGTCTTGATGGTGGTTTGAACACGTGAAACTCATCCTCCCAAAGGCCGGTGTGCGATTCACCTCCACATACGCAAGAGATACCTTTGCAAGACTCGTATTGTATCAAATACGTCACATTGACAGCGTCATGGAATTGTCGGCAACGATGGCCCGACGAATGCAAGAACTTGTAGGTGGGCGAATGTGGAGGGCCGCACATATGCGGCGCGGCGATTGTGCGTTTCGTGTAGCCTTTTAATCGAGCCTGAACCTGATATTCCTCTAGTTGTGCGCTACAATTGGGCCATGCAAGCAGATTTTGGAGATCATCTCCAACGGATCAAGGATCGTCTGGACGCAAGTAGGAATATCCTCCAATCTCTTACACTCCAGAGTTTGGGTACCTACACCATTCCCGATGTTGTTGTCAACTCCGATGTTGTTCGTTCCCAACCACCACTCAAAGATGACCTGTAAGTCTGAGTCTATGGTCCTTATTACAACTCATCCCACATCACAGTATCTACATCGCCACCGATGAACGAGATCCTGGTAACCTCGCCTACCTTCATGGTCATGGCGTCGTTCGGGCCTCCGACCTTATCACTATTGAAGACCGCAGACGTTTCGGGTGGCCGCTCTTGATAACAGACGTGCTTGGCATTGTCGAGCAGGACTTGCTGGCACGAGCGTCTTTCTTCTATGCACATGCCCTGAGTTCCGTGGGTGGGGGCGTCATAAACATTCGCGCTGCAAGCGGTGCCGATCCACGAACCGCCCAGGTCGACTGAGCATTATGTGTAGCTTCTTCCCACAGTATAACATGGATAATCTAGGAGTTTTTATTTCTTTTACTGTCAAGCGGATTCATTTGGACAGAGCGGTGAGCCTGAGAGACTCAAGTTCAACGTGACTAACCCAATAACCTCAAGACTCAAGTTTTTGCTTCCCTGTGGGTCTGGACTCCAGTGTCGCATATACCGTGAGTCAAGTGTCTGTTAGTCTAACTCCTGTTGGGTACGTGGTGATGGCTGCTTCACGGTTCCCAAGATCCCTCAACGTTCGCTAGGGTATACGGAATTTCCGGTGTTGGGATGTCATTTATCACGCTGATTACCGATATCAAGGTCTGTTATTTTCCACGTTGAAGCTCATGATGCCTTCTGTGGTTCTTGAATGTTGGCTTCCTCTCGCAGTCCTGTAAGCGTTTTCTCAGGCTGCCAAGGTCGCGGTGGGAGCGTGCTAGTAGCGACAGGCTATAGCACTGCCGCAGGTCCTGTTGGGACGTTCGTGATCGAGAAGCTAGAGCGGTTCTACATCAACTATTAATAACACCTTTTAGCTGGCTGTTAGAGCGACATTCGAAGATCATTTTGCACCAGGATACGGCGTCGTGGTTACGAGTTGCGTCCATACACTGTCTGGTGCCTGTTGCTGGCAATTTGATAAACGACTCGGACTTGACTCACTTTGACCCACCCCTCTTTCCACTCTAGTTTCCACTAGAGACCAGTGCCATTGCTACTCTCGTGTCTTACTCGCCGCTATGCCATTGATCTCGCTCAGCACGAACTCCCAGAAGGTAAGCGGCTCTTTAGTCCACTGCGGAATGCCACAAACGCTAAACGCCACGCGAATCAGCTCGACTCCGAAGACGCCAAGAAGGCGTTTGTCTCCAAGTTCTCCAAGGTACCAACTCAGAATAACTTCCTCGAATAATCACGAACCACATCCAGTTTTGTTCAGAGACGCTCAATAAAGACGAAAAGTACTTCAACGTCGACGTCCAGTTCAACCCCTACCTTGCATTTGGGGGCACGTTCGAGCCTGCAATCATGCTCAAGATTGTTTGTGTATAGATTTCAAGTCACACGCGTGGTATTGCTGACGTCGGAACAGGTGAGTCTCGGTGATGTCACCGCAGCCAACTCGCGGGTGTGGGCGGCCAAGTTTTCAGCCTTTTTTGAGACGAACCTGGGTGTGCAAAAGGACCGAGGCCTCATGTAAGTTATGGCATATGGGTGTCGATAGAGAGGTGCTGAATGACCGTGTCAGGGCTTTCAGGGACCCTGGCCCGGCTTTTGTCGGGTGAGTAATAGTGTGTAGTAGGGGTTTTCGATACACTCACTCAACTTTTTAGGACGAGGGGAACCACTGTTGAAGCTTTGCTGGAGGAGTCAGCGTAATGGCTCGGACGTGGAATCTGATGTGTCTCTTCGCCGTACAGTCGATGAGTTTGTAGGTATGCCTGAAATGTATGTTCACTTGAATGCGAGATTGTCCATTTGCCCCCCTCGTGAGTTGCGTAAGCGAGCGACCTTCGGTTCTCGGTCCATCAGTACGTTTGTTCCACAAGTAAGCTAGCAGGCTAGACCAAATTGGTGGATACCAGAAGTAGTTCTGTCCCATTCTGAACATCCGAGATTGTGCGTCCTACTTCATTCCCTTTTAATGGTATCTAAAATTACATCAGTCTTCATCGAGATTTCAATTCTCCAGCTTCATCGTCCTCAGTCCTCCCCAAGCGATCAGCATCAAGTCTGGAATTCCTGATCGGCAATGCTATGGAGGATTGGTTGAACTGTCCCCAGAGACTTCATTTTCCTTTGAAGGAGCCACTTTCTCCACGTCCTGTCGTCATGGTCATGAAAGACATTCATGGCTTGCCGAGTGCGGACATACCCCTTCTGAGGACATGCTGTGGCCAACAGTGCCTGCACTTTCTTTGGAGGTTAGATTGATAATCGGCATACTCCGCGGCGTTCGCGATGGCGTTTGTGGACGGAAGCTACCCCCAGACCGCGAATTCAGCCTAGGATGTGATTGGGACAGGCGTTGACGCAGGAAAAAGAATGAAGACTCACATCGCCACTGTAACGACATGATTGACATTCATTTACTTGCGCGTGGACCGTACATGCAACGAAAACTTACAGAGCGTATTCGTGTAGAGTTTGCTCTTGCACAAATGGAAAGGCATCCTGGTACAAGTGAGTGGTAGAAGCGAGAGCGAGGGCGTGCTCACCAATACAGTTGTTCTCTCGCGTACAGGTAGGAAGAAAGCATGCCGATCTGGAGGACTGTCATCAAGACTGCGCGATTGATGGTGAACATGAACATCGTTTTGAGTGTTTCTGTCTGCCTTGAGCCAGCTATCAATGATTCTGACGATACAATGATTAAGAATCTGCTCACTTCATGGAATTAAAACGTGGGGGAGCCAGCATGTAGCACAAACAGGCCGATGCAATGAGATCTGACACGAGAGCACACGACTCCTCGATCGTCGTAAATGTCTGAATGGTGCCCTATGAATGATATTGCGCTTCAACTGTTGAAGCGGCATACTTGCCTGGTACAAACCCCGAGAAAAGGATGTTACCGACCAGAGAGCAAGGAGGGTAGTTCGCACTGATAGGGCGGGAAGTGCTCAGTCTCGGGCAAAACGTGCCAGGCGGTATTCTCACCGGTTCCTGTCACTAACGAGGCTAAAGTAAGAATAACTATTAGCTGAGCCTAGCTACGCTTACCAAAAGCCACCAGGGCAAACACGAACTGTTGGCCGGATTGAGCCCTATGCACGAGGTCATGTCATGAATTACCCACCACAAGCGCCGGTGCAGTTCGTCCCAAGGGCAGAACGTCGACGGCATCGTTCACTGCAAGTTCATCATAGTTTCCAAGGACGAATCCCATAATACGAAGGCGATCGGCTTACCGAGGAAAACGCGGGTGGCGAAGAAAACTTGTACCCTGCCCATGCTGTCAGAAACTAAACCCATAGTGATGGATTTGCATACATGGCGGTTACCAGTACCGTTAATTGGTTTTCGACGACCCATGTACTGGGAGGTTTGATGTATCAGCGCACTACGATAACGGTGACCTCGATTGCTTACATGGTAATATTTCGCAAGGCTGCTATATGCCCAAAATTCAGCATCTAAACGATGTTCAGTCCTTGATATGTGTGCTCGATGAGGACACAAACGAAATAGTAATAGATAGTCTCCGCCATTAAGACACTCGTTGCAGGATCAAAAATACTTGCTTGACAGTCAGATACTCAAGCATAGGGGATGATTGAGGCACGCTTACAGTAAGAAGACTACCTAGAACTCGGATGAGGGCTGCTTCTATCACTGAGTTTTGAGACTTACTAATGCCTTCAATGACCACCGATCCTTATTATTCGTCGTGAAGTAGAGATAACCCTGAACGAACGAAATTCCAACGAAACTGGCCACAAACTGAGCATGCTAGAGGGGCTCGTATGATAGTTGACGGTACGTACGACGTAGACAAAACGAACCCTGTTGTTGACGGAGGCAAGGGAATCGTAATTAACCTCTTGGAAAACACTCTGCAGGCGACTTACCCCAATACATAGCTGCGTAGAATTGACCTACCCAAACCACGTCCCCGTCGGGTTCAACCAGGATAGCCATGACTGTGGTTGTCGCCGCTGGAGTTAGTTCGTGGTGGTTTGGAAGGGTGGTTTCGAGGATGGACGGTCTACACTTGGATGTCCGCGGTGGGGGCTGGCAGGAGCACAGAGCAACTATTGATAAGGCACATGGTTCAACGTTCACGTTCGGACCACAGGGTATGAATTTCGCGGACTTGTGGACCCTAGTATGACTGTCGGTAGCAATGCCAGTGTCACTTATCAGGTACAATGGAAGTGAGGTCTGGGAGCGCTCAGGTACAGGTCGGAACGTTGATGAGCACTCACCGGCTCCTACGAGTGCAACCGCAGCCAACCGCGCAGACTTAACCGAATCCAAAGGTGAAACAACTGAACAAAGCAGCAGACCCCAGTATGACGGCAGCATTTCGTCACGGAATCAGTGGCAGGAAGCTCAACAGGGTCACCGTGACTTCCCCTACATACCCAAGGTACTTAAGATGCATCTCTATCAGTGATGCTACTGTGGATTTCAATTATCGACCTGTACAACAACTTTGAGCATGAAGGATTGACGTCTTGACATTGGTCCACCATCTTTTAACAACCCTCTAGTAGTATGTCATCATTGGCACATGGGAAGAAAAACGGGAGGTTCACCTTACACTGCCAAGCTTTTTGCATGCTGGGCAAGCTACCATGAATATCTATCTCCGTTGGGAACTGCCCGTCTGTTTCTGTCACATCAATCGGCTTGAATCGCGGAATTGCTTGGGACGGGTGGCATCATGTTCCTCAATGTTTCTACTTTTGCAAACACCCCCTACAACTTTGTTAACCGAACAAACCCATGAGAATTTTTGAGAATTTTCCAGTCGAAAGATGGAGGGAACAAATACCTTTTGTGCCACTCCGCGCTGATATGAATCCTTGGATTGGGCATCATGTCAAGTCGAAGGTTCACAACAAATAGATTGTTAGCCGGCCTGGGGCGGAACCGCTTCGGCAAGCAAAATTACACACAAGGATGCCACTACCAGTCCCACAGCACTACCGCGTTTTCAACAGATGACGGATAAAGGCCATCAGTAAGAGTACAGTAAGACCTCACCTACGCGCAATTACTATTGGGCAGGTGAAGCGACATTTTGTATCCAACATGTCAACCGTCTCAATAGCCGTGTGAAGAAATCTTGAACGGGTCTACTCTTGCTGCCCGTGCTGCGATAACAAAGGTTTCCAGCATGCAAACTGGACAACGATGACACTGCAACATTCTGTGCAGAAAAGGAAGTCAGCCCTCGTAGGTTTCAATACGTGATCATGGATTGTGAGGACATGGTTGGTGCTGCGCCGTCACGCTCAGTTTCTGCCCTGCCCGAGACATACCCTGGTTTACCTGAGGTTTTTTCTTAAGAACACGATGAGTCACGAGGCTCGTTTCTGAAATAATTGTTCGAACGTATGCATGAACGATCGTTGAAAGCTTTCCTGTCGATGTAGGTTCGGCGTCTGCCATTAAACATTAAGCAACTCACCCCGCATGACATTGTTGAAGAAAAAAAGTTGCCTAGATTCCGAGCTGAGGGTTGTGAACATGACTGGTCGAGAAGAAGAGCTAACTTAGCCTATCACTAAGGACATTTTCCCCCATGTTTGCCTAGTTAATTTTGTGCACGATCTTTGAGGCATCAGGAATCAAACAAACAACAAGATTGTCGTACATCGATTCGATCCAGTTTGCACATATTGGATTGGCCAAGGTGCATCAAGAGGGTGAGAGAAATAACTAATTTCAGAATCTCGGTCCGTGTGGAATGAGAGTGTAATACTCCACCAGAAGAATCCCATTTAGTGTACCACTATTTTTTGGACAACGAACGAACATACTCACTACAATTAAATCAGTATTGTCAACAAATCAACCATAGCCGTACACAATCAATCTTCAAGTCCAACACCCTCCCCCTATCTGCAGCGTGTTTTCAGAGCTTAGACAAGTCCGTAGACAATTCCACCACGTCTCGAGATTGTGCAATCGTATCAGTGATTTGGGCCAGGGAAGCAATGGAAGTGTCCCCTGTTCCTGAGATTTGTTTTTTAACTTTGGCCAACACCTGCTTCGTTGCCCAGTCAAAGTAGGCTGACTTGCTTGTCTCCCACGGTCTCTTTCCAGGATCCACCAAGGGCAACTGAGTCAATGCTGCCGTAGACTCTGGGGTGAGGGGTGGAAGAGACGAAACAGCAGAAAACATGTTTTCCAGCTGCTCAGGGACTTGGTACAGCTCGCGTAGTTGAGGCGATAGAAGGAACGACAACTGATTTTGTTGATTTTCACTCCTAGTGGCCAGAGCTGCAGACGTCCTGACAGACCGAGTTAATAGGCGCTTCAAGCGCCGTTGCTGTCAACACATAGCGCTAAGTCCTAGGCAAAAGGAGAATCACGTCAAAAAAACTTACCGCGTCGATCTTTTTGCGTAGCTCGTCAATCTCTGACATGAGTTCGGATGCTCTCTCCGGTGGATAGGTGAGATCAAGGCCTTCTTGGTGGGGTACAACGATCGGCAGGTCGGCAGGGATGGCAAAGATATTGCGCAGGGACCAGGTTTCGAAGAAGTCAAAGGCGATGTCTGTATGGTACTCTAGTAAGGTCTGAAATGCGACTAGCCCTTGTTCGACTTCTTGTGTGCTGTCCCAGTCTTCATTGATTCTCTGTTCGCGATCAGTTGCCCAGCGGAACAGAAATTCCTCCAGGCCATCGACAGCATTGGTGATGGCTTCGTTAGCGAAGTTGATGATATCGTCGAGGAGAAGCTGAGGAGAGAACTGAAGGATTTCGGGGAGCAAGACAGAAGGAACGGTTGGTCCTTGTGCTGGCGCGCTCATGGTGGCGAGGCGAACCGCGTCGGATCAAATACAAGTACACAACGCGTCTTCACTAAGTGCCATGACTAACATTAGTTGGACTGTCGATTCTAACGAGGCCCTTGAGCTTTCACTGGGTAAGTGACAAACAACCACTCGCTCGACTGGCTAGGAACTTATGAAGTGCAGTGCGTGCACAACAAGACAGACAAGGGGACGAGTCCTTTGAAGCATTCCACCCAACATTCACATATCCAGTGAGAGCACCTCTCATTGTTTCCCGACATGATTTTGATAGGGATTCGATAGATATATGGGGAAGACGAAAAGATATACGGCTACGAGGATCTGGTTATTGACGTACGAACGTTGTGTCGCATCTGCTCTGTGTTTAACCTTGGTGTAGTTACGTTTCACATCCGGATCATTGGCACAGTTCTTGTCAGTTCGCTACGCAGGAAGGCTTCCCGCGTCTTCCACAGTGGATGACGTAGAAGGTATCCTTAGTTCATTCATTCCGCCAGGTACGCACATTTGCTGGAGTCTTCCAATCCGAGTATTCACAAGGCTATGCAGGATACGAGACGGAAGAAGAAGCATTTCTTGCTCGCGTCGAAGAGGATGCCACATCCTTTCGACCTATTGGACGACGCATCCATTCATATACCCGTTCTTCGCCAACCGCATCCTCGGAGGAGGGAAATATCGAGTACGAAGTGTACCATGTAAGTCCCATCGTGTATGACACTGTTTAGGGGATTGAGCATTATAGGCTACCTTCCAAGACCCCGGTTTTCGGGAGTATCACAGAAGGATGCAGATATTTATTCTGTTATATATCGAGGCTGGCTCGTATATCAACGAAGAAGAGGATGGCTGGGAATTCGTGGTGCTGTTAGTTCCTTTTGCTTTTGTATAATGTTCTGGACGTCCATGACTATGTTTGCAGGTTCGAGAAGTGGAAACGGAGAGATGGAACTCCGACATACCATTTTGTTGGTTATTCATCGCTGTACGACTTTTACTGTTTCCCCGAAAAAGTTCGGTTGCGACTGAGGTGCGTCAATCTATCCTTGTCCCTACCGCGTCCACTCGGTCCAACTCACCTACAAAAAGCCAATTCGTCATCCTTCCACCCTACCAGAGGCAAGGTCATGGATGTAAATGATTGTTCGACAAGTACCTTTCGTGCTACTAACGTTCTCCGCAGCCGAGCTCTACACTGCCATCTACAATCTCGTTTTGTCGCGTCCCGAGGTGTCTGAGTTGACTGTGGAAGATCCAGCAGAGGCCTTTGAGGATTTGAGGGATCGTAACGACCTTCGAATACTTCTTGCAAATGAACGGTTCATGAACGAAGGCCTTGGGGCTTCCAGTGCGACAACTTCCCATGGAGGCGGCCGTGTCCAAAAAGCAAAGTCTCGTTTACGCGATGTACCGCACGGTGGAAGTACGAAGAGCCGAGGGAAGATGGGTCCACCTGTAGACAGAGCGTGGTCGGAAAAGTGGCGCAAAGATCTCAAAATGGCCGGCGTAAGAACGCTGCTCATTCCTGCGTGGATCTTTGACCGATTCTATTTGCAGAGACAATTCCAGCGGCTCGTGGAGATGCTTATCATGTTACATCTTAACCCCACAGACGTACAGAGTGCCAGGGCGTTCCGACTGCAAGTCAAAGAACGGCTCTACCGCTTTAACTATGTGAGCGAACTACTGTCTGTTTCATGGGTGACCCGCTCAGACGCTTGCCAACTACCAGGAAATTCTGGCTCAGATGGAAAAGGAGGAGCGACTGCAGAAATTAGAGGAGACCTTCCAAAATGTCCAAGAAGACTACAAGAGGCTGCTGGCTATGGTCTAATGATTGACCCTTTCACGACGCCTGATCTATGAATGCAATGATAACCTGGGAAAACATGGTTAATAGTACAATAAATACAGTACAGATATCACAGCAACGTAACAGATGCCCAATACAGAATGTGAAAGCGGAAAAATGCATGATGTGTGATCATGTAAAGTGAAAGACTCCAACCGTGTTGCCAAAACCAGCTACACCTAATGAGTGAGACGCTTGGAATCCTACAACGCGAGTGAAAGGTAAACGGGGATAGTCCCGATCGGCTGGCGATGGAGGGGTTGATGAGGATGGATGGTGTCGGTCAGCGGATAGAGAGGACATTGCGGAACCTCGCAGAACCGAGGTAGCAAGTTCGTAGGACCAACACTCCCATCGATCCAGAGCTGCACTCGACAACCCAAAAAGATGCGTCGTCGAGGTCGGACAAGAAGTTGTCGCTCTGTTCCCCGCTTGCGAACGGGATATGCGCCGTATACCCACAACCTCACTGCCCGCGATATCCCAACCACCCCGCTCGCAGGTCGCTTCACCGCCCTTGATCACTGTGATATCTGTCCGAGCTGACGAACGATCAAGTGGACCAAGGGTACAGTCCATCTCACACTCGTCTACTGGCACGAGTGTTTCAGATGAACGGCGCAGCAATTCTTTCTCGGATGCCCTGCGAGACAGTATTCCGTGCCCTGAAACAGGAAACGAACCCTCCGAATCAGATGAAGTGCTTGTGGATGAGAGTCTTCGGGAGAATGGGGAGGAAGAAGCAGCGCTACTGCTTCGCGAGCGCCGCCCAGAAGTGAGAATGGCGCCAGCTTGAGGGGTACTTCCAGGACAAGAGCAGTGTCTTGATTCCGAAGGAAAATAAACCCGATAGAAGAGAACTGCATGGCCAACGGAGAGGGTAGTCACCAAACTATCTATAGGGAGTTCTCCGCAAAGGCGACAGGTCTCCAAGTGGATAGGCGACAGTCGCAGTCGATCAACGGTTCCATGCGGTTCGTCAACGACCAACAGACATTCGGAAGAAACGGCGTCCCATAAAGAGACCACACCAGCGTCTGAAGCAACACCTATGATAGTTTGCTCATTGTCCGCCACTTTGACTCGGCAAGCATGGACCCTTGCGACGCGGTCAATCGGGTTACCGGCAAGTAGATTGCACCGAATGTGCGACGTCTCTGGAGCATCGCCGATTTCCATGACCTCGACGGAACCGTCGTCAAGGGTGAAAGCAACAAGTAGAGAGGTCGCCGACTGCATTGATATGATATTAGTCCGAAGTACAGCTGAAGACGAAATCGGTTTGATGGGACGCGAAGAAGGATGAGGAACAAACGTCCATTGTATAACGGTCCCGTTCCCGTAGCATGCAAAAATGGATGAAGGTTCTTGGAGGCGTGAATTCGGCCCTGCGTTTTGTTTTGGGGTAATTGAAGACGAACGAGAGAAGTGGAGCTCTGTCACTCCAGATATATTGTCTCGAGACACCAGCGGTTTGTAATATTTGACATCCTTCCCAGCGATTGCGCAAACATAAACAATTCCCGAAGCAGTCCCGAACGCAAGGAAATCACCATTGTCATCTAGCGCGAGCGCAGAAATGGTGTCTATGGCAGATGGATCGTACGGTTTGATAGTGACTGGTTCTGCATCTTTGATGCGCCAACAGCTCACTTCGTTCTGTAGCCCCACTGCCGCGAGAGCTTGTCCATTTTTGCTCGCCGCTAATAGTTCCACATCGGTAGCAAAACCACGTGGCAACGTTGAGAAAAGGAAGCGGTTGACCAGGGTAGATTCAGTAGGTTCCGACACTGCCTTTTCGTCATCTCGATTCCGCTGGGCTTCCAAGAGCTCCGCGTCCTTCAATAGGTAGAGCAGCAGCGCGTAAAGAGGCACAATTGTGAATGCCATGGGAACTGGGAGAATTTTGAGGAGCCAAAGCATGATATCTAATGTTGGCGTCGAAGGCCGAATACTTTGTTGAACACTCTGGCTAACTGTGCCAGCTGGCCGGAAAGCGACGATAGTGGGTACTTCTATTCGCAGGTGAACCAAACGATGTTCATCGGGATTGAGAACCTTCCATAACAACCAAGACGGATCTTGGGTTTGATTAAGAGGCGGCTTGGCAAAGACGGGGAATGAGGGAGAAAATGTAACACCAAGGTTGCTATTATCATAGACACTTGGGCGGGTGAGTACATAGAGGGTAGCAGTGGTTGCCAGGAGCTGGTAAGAAATGAGAAAATGACTCAGAAGATCTGTGTTGAACGGAACACACCAACAAGAGACTGATATTAGTGACCGCACGGCCCTTGAGCATGACTTTGAGTTGATAGGTGACGCGTTGCTGCCAAGAAGTCGGTGTTAATGGAGGTTTTTCATGTTGGGAACCTGCCATAATTGGTGTCAAACTCGGATTCTGTCTAATGAGCTCGTCCAACTTTGCGCGAATCGTCAGAATACCAAACACCCACGAACGATGGGGAAGTCATTCACCTCTAATCGCTGGATATCAATCGAAAGCACAGCCAAAAAAAATGTGTGTGCTAGAAACCAATGAGCCACCAGCACGACTACCGCGAACGTGCAAAACTGGCTAATTGCACCAGTAGAACACCGCGCAATGGTTCCCAGCACGCAGTTGTAACCAACGACCTTCAGAGTATTGGATAAACCTGCGCGACTCAACCCTTCCGCTATTCTCTCTTTGACGGGTAGGGTAACGGACGTCTTGGTAACTGCATCAACCTGCGACGGAAAGATAAGCCACATGAAATTCAAGAGTAACCCGACTCGGTACCAAATTGAACATATTCTCCGCTCCTACAAATATAATAACAATAGGTAAGAGACTCCTAGTATCTTGCCATGAGAACACGACATATCTAAAGAGGCTTTACACTTACCAGGGGACCATGCTGACTTTGAAGCGCATTAGTGAACAGACGCTAAGGCTGGTGATGGTACTAGCAGCAATCTCGAAGAGGGCCGTGAAGGTTAGGCCGGCTCTAGTGTGGACTCCGTTCATGCGCCTCATAGACCTCCTGACGTATGCAAAAAATACACCATATGCAAGATAAACGAATGAAGAAATGGATGAGAAACCTTGCTTCTTGGAAAGTCCGTGGTCATACTAACAGACATCAAGACCTCGTTAATGAAGAAAGAAGCCAAACTGACCTCGAGGGCAATGAGTGTTGGTTCGATCGTCTCGGTGACGGCATCGTTGCCCTGTGTGAGGTTCTTCAAGATATCGAGCCAGTCATCGTGGCTAGCTTTGTTTAAGCAGTCAGATTCAAGAAACACGAACGTGTGCACGAGGAATTTCGCAAAGTCAATGCCAGCCGTGCCTCTCTCTAGAGTCCGTCCTGCAAGAACCATCTGAGGTGTGATAGGAATTCCAGCGACGGAAACGTCATCATTATTCTGGAGAGCGCTCAGAATGTTTGGGTCAGATAGAAGAAGTGATTCATCGTGATTCCAAAACGCAAGCGGTGTGAATACGACACACTCGTTGCGCGCTTCAAGACAAGGTACACCCAGGGACCTGACCCGTTCTAGGATTTGCTGTTCGAGATGCAAGGCAGACACGAGCGTTTGGTTGGTCAAAGCGCCTGCGTCATCAGGGGTGATGCTGTGTATCAAGATGCGTTCCACTCGAAGGGTGCGGTCGGAACCACAGCGTGCGCGGATCAGCTCGCTGTCGAGTGTTTGAATGTTGGATTGACCCTGCCAAAAATTCTGAAGATCTGAGAGGGCATCGCTACCGAAGGCGACGTAGTCAGGAAGGAACGAGTCGACGACATTTGATGTAGACGCGAGACGCGAGTAGGAAGGTGTTGAGGAATAAATTGCGAATGCAGGGTATGACAGAGATGTGATGACGACCGCGGACACGAGAATAAGACGAATCTGATGGGTTGCACAATGTCTACGCGTCACGTTAGGACTGCCGAGCCTATGCGGTGAACTCGAACGCACATTCCAAAGGACCGCAAGGACGTGTCCGCCAAAGTCCGTATTCGTTGATAGGCGATGGCAGCGGACGAAAACAAGCCTCCAGTTGGTCGTGCCATGCAAAATGTTCAGGTCGCCGAGCGCATGCTAACCTTGGTTGTACTAGTATGGCTAGTGGTCAAGAACTACGGTAGCTCGAGCACTGCATGACTCCATCAGATGAAAACACGTGACTCCAATAATTTGTCATAACAACAGTAGATCAGATCATGTGGTATATCGCTGTCCCCGACTCCACCTCTCACATCACTGTCACCGTGAAGCTTGCGAAAGTTGTACCAGACCGTGGAATCGCTCTCGGTAACTATCCGCGTATAGGAGGATAACGAGGCCACTGACAAAGTCCCTGACCAAATGAACGTCAGCATCTAGTCCAACATGGATCATAAAATACGCACCAGCTTCGCACCAAGGAACGGATGGGATAATCAAGGACCTTTGGAATCCTTGTCTGCATGAGAGATGGCCATCTGTCGGTAACAATCGCTTTCGGGTTCGTCAGGGCCCGAAGACCTTCAGGCCCACCTGTCGCCGACTATCAGAAAAACTATGTCATCTAAAGATCGTACGGGCTCACCGAAGCGGCCATATCCGCTTGATTTCGTTCCCCCGAATGGAAGATCCTGGCTGTAATGCAAAACGTATGACGACAACTCGGAATGGCGACTTGTGTAGACTTACTTCAACTGTACATAATTATCAGAAACATTGATTGACGACCAATAATCGAAACTCACGTAGAACACTCCGAAATCGTTGATGGAGACCATCCCACACTCCAACTCTCGAGCAACTTCCAGGCACAAGTCTTGGTGAGGTCCAAAAACACTTGCTCCGAGACCATATCTAGTGCCATTCGCAATCTCGATCGCTTCTTCGATGTCGTCGTAACGGATGAGCAAGGCAATGGGTGCAAACACTGATTTCATTTATCAGTTTGGGAAATACACCCTAGCAACAAACTCACACTCTGTCTGCGCAATCTTTGACTTGGGGTCGACATCACCGAGCACTGTTGCCGAGAAATATGCATTACCAGCACAAGAAGGATGGAGGTACTTCTTTCCACCAATGTCCATCCGAGAACCCGCTTCGTGAGCTTCGAAAATGAGATTTTCCAGCATGTCAAAGCGGTCGTTCGTAAGCATGGATCCGCAATCGACCGTGTTGATGTACCCTTCTCTTGACGGCGCTAAAACGGACCCAACACGCAACTTCTTAACTCGCTCAGTCAGAGTCTCAAAGAGCTCGTCATACTGCTCAGAGTGTACGATCAAGCGCTCGATTCCGATGCAATTCTGACCAGCGTTTTGGCTGACAAAAATCAACAAAACAATTAACCTAGTACAAGCAACCGAACTCACAAAACACCACGCATCCAGACACTTGCCCACTTCTGAATGTCAGTGTCAGGGAGAATGATAGCGGGGTCTTTTCCACCTAGTTCCAGAGTCACAGGGGTAAGATGTTCTGTTGCAGCCATGGCCACCTATATTACCATGAGTTAACTATCGGGGTCATGTCCAAACTACTCGCCTTGCGTCCAACCTCTTCAGAGCCAATGAACGTGATGTGTTTAATCAAAGGCGACTTGGTTAGTACCTCTGCTTTGTCAGGCCAACAGCAAACCGTCTAGCGGCATACTCAGGAGGCTTCACGAATAAGAGAGAGATTGGCCAACCTGAACGATATCGGCGTCCTGACCACAGGCTTCAAGTGCTTTGTGTATCGCGCCGACAAACCAGTCAGTGGACCATACCACGTGTTCAGAGCACTTCAGCACAATAGCATTGCCGGCAAAGATGGACGCAACAATCGGTGACCAAGCGTTGTGCAGTGCTGCAGGCTCACATAAGGAAACACATCACTTGGTACGCGGGTACCACTCACGGTAATTCCAAGATACGATGGCGCAGACCACACCCTTGGGCTCATAAACAACTTGGGACCTCTTGTAGCTCAGCATCAAGTTCGAATACCTCGTCTCTGTTCGTAACGCGCGTTCCCCGTGGTTAATCAACCACTCCAACTTCGAGCAAGTCGTCAGAATTTCGCCGAGGGCAGCATCAATCACTAGAGCAAACTAGTTTATTTTTTCATCCCTGCTTAAAGCATACGGACTTACGAGTCTTCCCAGTATCACGGCACGCGACTCTTGCGCAAGCTTCCTGGTTTTCGACGAGCCATTTGAGCAGACTCCGCATCACTCTGCGTCGTTGAGAAAATGTGGTTTCTGCCCATGACACCTGTGCCAGCTTTGCCCGCCGTATCTTCGCCTGGATTTCACCCTCATTGTCCGCTATGACTGTTTTGATATGTAACGAGTTTGCGGGGTCGTAACACGTGATATAATCTCTGCCGCCCATGAAATGATGAGGGAGAAGGTCAGGTTCGGTGAGATGCGACTCGAGGTTCGCGTCACGGATCCTCAGCGACTGCCATTGCGGGTCTGCGGCCTCAAAGGACAGAGTGAGACAGGTGGAACGCAACAAACATAGACGACATACTTCGGGTGTGTTGTGTCTGAAAGGCACAGCGCTATTGTGCGCCTTCTGGTAACGATCAAAGACTAGCCAGATACCGAAGGCCGAGAACACTGTCAAAAGGTACAGGGCCTCAAGAACGCTAGCCTTTGGATCATTTTCAAGCCACAAGTTGAGAGTGCGCAGAGGATGAAAGATGGCAGAGAGAAATGAAAGCATCGTCGCTGCTTGCGCACTCAGCTGCAGGGACACGCTCAAGGGGAGAATCAAACAGCAGGTAACTTAAAACGCGTCGAACAACACTTGGTCGCGATCACGTGACTACTTCACAAATAAATAACGACTAGAAAGCAGTCAGTCACCCTGACCGTGCAGGGCTGGACCCACTTCCAACTTTAACAAGAATCCTTCTTTAATCTAGGATGGTTTAAATGTGCCTCGCGAATGTGGCGAGCAAAATTCTTGCGTGAGACCCATTTATCACATCCCTTCCACCAGCAATAGACCTGGGTTTTCCACTCTATTCCTCTGATGTTGTGGGCATCCCGAAAATGTGCTGGGACCGCCTTGCAGGAAACTCCAGCAACACAAATCATTGAGGTGTCCTTATCGATCCATTGACAAGGCACAATCGCCCCGCATGAGTGAGTGGCCTGTGTGAGTCGAGATATGGGATGTGTTCAGTATGTCGGCAGTAAAGCGTGAAGTCAACTTGCTTACATCGCAGACTTCGTCGCAGGGTTCTTCTTCATCAATAAGATCACTCTTCTTCAATTGATGCTCGTTTGTCTATCAATGCTTCAGGACTCAAAGGCACAGAAAAGATACCGAAGGAGCACACCAAGGGATTTGATGCACCAACCACAGTTCGATTGAGGGTGATGCGTGACAGATCCAGCGCATGGCAAAGTTCGCTCCTGTATGGCTCAGACATCGGTCTAGACGAAACTGCGATAGTTTGGGGATGGAGACTCTCTGCGTAGAGCATTGAAGCGATGGTGTTTCTTATACGTTCAGAGCCCTCCAAGCCTCCAGGCATGGCTGGAGGTCAGTGTCGGATGGCGGGGGAAGGCGGAGGGGGTACACGGCGTGGTGTGAGTGCAGGAGCCGAGCATTCAATGTCGGAAGCGTAAGGATTCCAAGTTTTACCAATAGCTTGGGAGCGAGCCTGGCGTTCTCCATGAATACGAGTAAAGGTGTCGCGTTGCCAACGTGGATGCCTCGCTCGCTGACGCTCCTGATAGCAAGCCAGCACGTCAGTGGAAGTCGGAGAGGACATAGATACCTGGCCAGCTTCGGCTGCGGGAACGCTCCATGGGTAGGAGATCTGAGAGAACCAATGGACTAGTGACATGTCCACGAACACCTCCAGGTGGAGTGCTCAGAGCCTGAGTCAGCCAGTCATACCTCTGTCCCGTCCCGCACCAAAAACAATTATGGCAGATGGAAGTTTGGAGGCAATCCAACTTTCATAGTCCTCGTCATATGACTTGGTCCGTGCTTAATCGCGAACAAAATGGATGGGTGGATGATGCCTATGATTTTTTTTAAAATTATATAACCATTTCTATAGATAGAATTAGACTTTGACAAGACGTACGTACAGGGCTTCAAGTGCTCTTCACAAGCCATCCAATATCGACAGCCGCCCTCTTATTTTACCCTGTAGGTGACATCTTGAGTCAGTACAATGTCTTCATAGGGTCACTTCCTCACCAATATAGCTGGACGGAATCCGAAATCAGAGAAAGATTCTGCACGATCGATCTTCATCGACAATGTCAACCAGTTCGCCATCGCCATCGCCGAACAGTTCCTAAGGTCATGCAGAACTGAAGTCCGTTGGCGAAAAAGGGAGGAAGCTTGCATCGAAACCTAACACGGTATATTCACCATCATTCGACGGTATTCTCGCAACTAAGACTTACCATAGATTGAGAGCAGACTTCGTAGAAGATTTGAAATTTCCAGAAAATCGAAACCGCGTCTTGGATGTCCATGGGACTCCAAAAGCATCCATATAGCCAACTCAAACATGTGAGGGTGTTGACCGTCCTGCAGAGAAGCACGCAATAGACGCGGAGATAGTTCTGGTTAGTCGAAGATTTTGTCTGTCCATCCAAGAGACCTCCACTCGCCCGCTGCTAGATCCAGCCGGAGAAACGGCCGAGCATTAGATTTGCTGACCATGTCAAAGAATAGAGGTGGCCATGTGGGTCCGCCATCAATACTCACCGAAGCAGAAGTTGACTCAAAGGGCGATCTCCGGGTGCAGATGTACTCCAAACAGGGTATCTGTTTGCTTGTGGAATCCGGATGTCATCGGAAGAAGCTTTCACTGACATGGCATCATCCTCTTCAGCCCTAAGGATGGAATGGTAGTGCAGAAGAATGAACAGAACTGACGATTTTCGGCATTCTTCCGACAGTTTTCTACATAAAAATAACTTGAGGTCACTCGGTTGACGCTTGGACGCTGTGATTCAAATTCGTGCCAGTAGCCCAGACTGGAATCACTGGATTACCCGTTGGGGAGATGATGCTTGGTGTGCGCGTCGAGAAGAAAGTAAGTATGGTGTGGAGTATCGCGGGCTGGGAAGCTGTCTGTCACAGTTTGTCTCAGGTTGAATCGGACTCCCGCGAAGCATAAAAGCCCCGTCACAAGCAACTTCAATGTGGTCCCACAGACTCAAAGATGGTCGAACTGCGAACACCGTATATTTCACTATCTGGAAACTCGGAAAGCAGCGCTCAGAATTAGATCTGCTTCAAGTTCCTTGTCGAGTTCGAGCCGATTGCACGTCATAGTTCGGGGTGGACTCGTGTATCTCCAATACCAAGGGCCTCGCTTCAACCCGTGACAGTCACGGTCGTCTGCGGTATTAGCATCGATGAAGTTGGTACTACTTATGTGCCCACGAATTGGTCGGGATGAGAGTGATACATAGAAGATACCTAGTAGTCGCTCAACCATCGATACTTGCTGTAAGTACATGGAATATGATCAATTCATTTTTTGAGTCCGAGCTACTTACACATGCATATGTTTGTTCAGTCAGTTATACAACTATCATGTTAAAGATACTTATGATACCGGTTGTTCATCACACTGGAATTGACCCACCATGGGCAATTCGATCCGATCGGTAAATGGCTGAGTTGGTGAAGTTCAGAGGTTCAGGCAATTTGTAAATGCATGGATACATAGTATTCAGAGAATGACTATACAAGCAGTTGCAGGTACCCTCGCCAACATTGTTTGCGTGCGGGGGAATGGTGTGCGGACAAGTCAAGACAGAGTCAGGACGAGTGTCCGCGGTCCCTGTGGTGGCCGAGGTGACGCCCCATGATGTGCCGCACGATGTTACTCCGTAGAACCGTCCGGGAACATCTTTCCCATTTGCAGTCGACAGGTTCACCTCTGGTCATACGGGTGATTCCGTGTTTTTTCAAGTGTTCCGGGACGTTCTCGCACGAAATTGTAGCCCCACAAATTTCGGAGGCACCTTCGTCACGCCAGTGACAAGACGCTACTGGGCAAGCCGCTTGGGTCGCGGTTAGTGGTGAGGCTGATCGCGCGGCTGAGCTCTGCATCCCACGTCAAGATGAATACATTGATAGAAACACCACACTCACAGACACAATGTTTGTATCAGGGCTGCCGTAGTTTCCATCGGCCTGTAGATTGTTTCAAAATGGGACGAACAGCGAAAGGTCCCCGAAGAACGTACAGAGGAGTTGCGTGCAGCGGCCACGGCGCGATATTCATACTCGTGCATTAAATCCCATGCCTCGACCGGGCTATTTTGTGAAAGTGAAGGTACCTGAAAGTATGTGCCTACCACCTCGGAGTCGGGACTAGGGTATTCATCAGCCTGTGGATTGTTTAAGAGAGTGCATAAGGGAATGGTATCCAAAACCATACATAAGGAATGCTCAGGATGGTGTGAAGTTGGGTCTGGCAAGCCGATACCGACGAACTTTGGTAGGAAGTAGACATGTACTGCGAGCCCGCAAGGTCCTGGGTCATCTGTCGCAAGCATTAAGTAAAGCGAGAGATACGCAAATGTATATGCTTACCGCCTCCAGAGCATAGGGTTCATCAGCCTGTGAATTGTTTTAGAGCTGAATGGATAATGAAGGATATCCGAAAACGAACAGTATGGGCGTGGAAGACGGCCACGGCACGATATTCGGTCCCTTGCACTGAATCTTGTGCATCTATGTACTGCGGCGTCTGTCCTGGACGTTCAACAGACCGTGGTACGTGAAGGCCCATGCCTACCTGCGAAGTTATCAGCATCTGTGCAAGGCAAAGATAACGGCAACATAAGACACACAAAAGACATCGCTTCGAGAGACGTGTCGGCCAGAGGTGGCCTGCACGTACAACCTAGACCACAACGCAACTCATGACACTGGGATGGAGGCATCAGACGTGACAGATCGCGATGATAATATCAACTCCCCGCGTCTGGGTGGGCTTATATCGGATTCTCAGGAGTCTCGAGTACTATATGGTCATTAGAAGGCAGGAGCAGACACGCCATGTTGGAGGGCGGGGGGGGCGGTACGCGAGGGTTAAGGTCGAGTTGGAGTCCGGACTAACTCCAGGGATAGGAAGTAGTGCATTAGATGACCGATCCCGGAGTGTTTCATGAGGTTGTCCGCCTTCTGAGAAAACCCTACCTTGATGATTGAACGTGATACACCGAGCCTAGTGAGCAGAGGTTGTCTTGTCTGGCGATAATCGCATGGCAAAATGAAGCCGACCTCCATCGAAGAACCATCTGTACCTTGGTTGTTCGCAAATTCAGGGTAGAAGTGACGAGGTTACCCAGAACGAGCAAGCAAACGGCACTGTTGGAGGTCGGCCAAAGGACATCCGAATTGCAGTCCGACAAGCTGGTATTAAATTTTGCTTTTTCAAATGGGAGTGGCTTGGAGTTTGGAGTGCGGGCTTGTACAACGTGTCAAGGATCGGGGTCACTATGATTATTCAGTACTAGGCCAAAAATACGTACATGGCCATCTTAGGAAAGGGACCCTAGGATAACACATGTGGGAGAGTATTTGACGCCAGTTGCTTCTTCGTGTACGGGCGACAGTCTCAGAGCAGAGCTCCGTTTTTATTTCGCAAAGTTTCCAAAGGATCAATGCGAATGTCAGAAAGCAGAACAGTCATCAAAAGATAGTCAGCCCTCTCAGATTTCAGTTGCCAGGCAAACGGGACGGCAAATGAGCGAGATTCTGTTGAATCAAGATTCCCATGAGGGATAGTTATCAAGATTGCCAACCAAGACAGAGTCTTACTATGGAGCTGTCGTCCATGCATGGCGCGGATCGGAAACCTAACGCGATGTATGTCTCTTTACCGTTTGATAGTCCAGATGGTAACTTATTGTACATCGTCAGCAAACGGGGTGCACTTCGAGAACTCGGAAGATTGAATCAGCTCGTGTCCACGACCTCCGGAAAAGAAGAGGTCGACAGATCGACATGTGCAACCAGGTATAACGGAGGGATTTGGACCTACCAATAAGCATACGATGGCTACGCAAGGCAGGGAAGACGGACGGTAGCTCTGTTCGCTTGAGTTTTCCTCGCCCATCAAAGATCCACCCGTTTCGAGTATAATTTCAGCACTTTTATATCGCAGACCGGAACGTCCGCTCCTTCGGAAACGAGAAGTCGCCTGAACTGGTTACCCCCCGAAATTCAAAGTAGAGCCGTAACCAAGATTGTCCTCAGAGCGGCCGACCGCAATGACATCTTGGGACGTTGGGAGTAGGGTCATCGAATACCAGGGTGCTAACGCATGCCAGTTGTTGCACCTCATCTTCCCATTTGGACCATGCGCAAGAGACCTTGGGTGAATGCTATTTAGCTGCCCTCTAATGCGAACGGACAGTTAGTCCACGATTAATCATTACCAGTGAGGTTGGCTCAGGAGCGGTAGGTGCATTTCCGTACTGCGGCGCATGGCATTCATTCCAAACCAGGTGGCCGATACCTATCTGCTTCTAGGATGCGGTAATCTTATCTGTCTCGTCCTTGAAGCTTGAGTTTCCCATGTCGCTTTTCATTGCGTTCCGGGCATCGTAGCGAACGAAACAGGCTCTCGTCCGGAAGTCTTGACCTGCTCCAGTCTTGAGCGTTTTGAGAAGGCTTGCTGACAAGAATGGTTCTGCAAGAAGAGCCAGACCACGGTAACAAGAGGTCAACCCATCCTACTAGACAGATGAAGAAAAGATGCGTTTCCCTCCACGAAGAATTTCCTAAATTTTCTTCTTCCCTGAGAGTGGACTCACGTTCCGAGAAGCTCCGAGAAGCTCAAGCACGGATTGGTCACGGAAAATGATCGAGTCGCGATTGGCAGACATGGTGACTAATCACTAGCACTAGACTCCGGGCTTTGTCTAGAATTTCTTGTGCAACTTTGTATCGCCAAAATGATCTGGGCCTTGGCAATACTAGTAAGTTGGTCATTCTGACTCATTCTGGCCAGTTTTCCACTCATAGTAGTGGATCATTATCTAACACTTTAGGATCCCATGGCAATCACACGAGATTGGATTGCCCATTGAACCCGAACGCGCTTCTGGTCTGTCTCCGACCACAAGGGGTCGAAATCCAGAAGTACAATTCGGTTCGATTGAAAATGCGAAAATATACTTTCCATCTCAAATACCGGAGAAGGTGTGTTCAGTCCTGCTTTTTGTCGGGTCTTAGCTGAGTACCGCATCGGGGTTCAAGTCGCCATTCGTTGGTGACCCGTCGTTCTCAGACTCCGTGACTTTTCATGACGCTATAAGTCGTATCCACTAGCTGAGCACTATGTAGTATCAATCGATGCCATGCAAAATAGAACAAGAGTGAATTGGTGATATGTGCACCTGCTATGGATTTAAGGGCATGTTCTGCAATCAATATCCCATGTTTCGAGTCTCATTGGGAGGTCAAAGATTGTTTAGATACATGGTCTTCATGTGTATGGATATACCTTACAGTTAAAAGAGCATATATGGTACGTGCGGGGAGAATCGATGACAAAGTCAGGACGAGTGTCTCTCGCCTCTAATGTGATTAAGATGGTGCTCGCGGATGTGCCGCACAAAGTTGTTGCGGAGAAACGTCGCTGATCTACACCCTTCCCATCTACAGTTGATCTGTTCAGACCTACCTATATCCTTGATCCCGTGAATATGTTTAAAATGTCCTGAGACCTCCTCGCAGGAAACCGTAACACCGCAAATGCTACCAGCATTTTTATCACCATCACGCCAGCGACAGGATGCTCGGCAAGACGATTGGGTTGCGCTTAATTGCGCTTCTGGCGCCTGCATCACACAACATATGCACCTAAGAAATATTGTGGGCAAAAGGAATCACAGAACATACAGGAATGTGTGGGACGATCACGGCAATTTCTTCGGCACCGTACGACTGTATGGTAGACGGAGGCTCCGAGGGTACGGCAATTTGTGCAAGGTATCGCAGCGCCTGTTGAAGCGTTCAATAAATCGAAAAACAATGAAGGGACGTGCTTACTTCCTCGCACGATTCACCGGAGCCATAGACCGCGTTAGTAACACCGTTCTGCCCTGGCTCCGCATGAATCTGTAACGCGCTTCAATAAGACAAGGAAAGGTGACCGAAACGGTAGACATACAAAAGCTTCCTGTCTGGCAAGGAACTCGAGATAGTCGCACTCGCATTCTAGTATACGGCATACCTCGCATTGGAAGGAATTCATCAGTTGTGATACAAATCACGATGATAGGGTGGACCGCGAAAAGAAACATTGTGCGATTATATCCTGAGGGTCTCGAGAAATTCCAAGCATCAATTTGGCTGTTGGAGGGCGGCAGCATAAGACGTTGGGGTGGAAAGGGAGGATGGAGGGCTGGACGGGGAATGGGTTAGAATGGAGTGCATAGTAACTGGAATAGCAACATGTGGAAGCGTTGGCATGCGGGCGGGTGATCATGACTTTCTGAGCTTCCAAAAGAGACAGGTTATTGGTCTTTGCGCCGTTTGAGACCAGAAGCCACTCTACCTCCAATGCCAGCCACTCCTAGACGGAGGGTTGTCTTGCACAAGTGATATCGCACGGAGAGAGCCACGGCCGACCTCCATCAGCATTTGATAAGCTTCATCGCGTACAAAACACTCCAAGGTTCGACAAGAAAGAACCGATGAAAGCGGACATCCATCGCTACCAGGAGGTCGGCAAAGAGCACTCGAAAGCCGGGTGTTTGAGTGTGTTTTGTGGAGTGCTGGAGTGCTCCGCGCACCGTGAAATTCTGAACCTAACTTTCACGGTTGCTTCCCATTGGTGCATCGGTTTGTGTGGGGTGAAAACCTGAACATTACTTTGCACAACTGTGGTTCAGTACGCGATCCCCTAAAAATACGCGCACTGACCACATGTTACGGAAGGGATGACATGGGTGAGAGTTCCTGATGCCGGTGCTTCTCGAAACAAGACGGTCACAGAGATTTTCGCCTTGCTCTCAACGGCCACACCGCGAATGTAGGAAGACAGATCAACCAGCGGACGATTTCTATTTCCTCGAGTACAATGGATTGAACCGCCCGGACAGGCAAGACGAGAAAGGAGCGAGGCACTGTCAAAATCAAATTTTATCAGCAATGTCATCGGGAAGATCACCAATCCTAGAGCAGCATGGAACCAATTGTCGATAGATGGGCGAAAAGTGGAAAGCGTTGCAGTGAAAACCTGGTACGCTGTGCGTTTCTTCGTTGGTTGAG
>JBBPLG010000182.1:0-36033 GCA_038089695.1 Xanthoconium separans | reverse complement strand
CCTAGAACAAGCGCCGTGCATTTCAAGTCCTCCGCGCTCGCCCCATGGACATGAAAATTACAAGAGAGATTGCGGAGCGCCGTGAAACCCGCCAGAGTCTCGTTCGCACCGCCGATCGCAGCGAAAAAATCCCCGGCGCACAGAGCAACGTCCAAGGATCACTTGCTGAAGCAGGTCAGCCACAGTGTGCATTTGGCCTAGCAGTCATTACACACAAAATACACAGGTATGTTTCCTCGTAATTTATGTGCCGCACGGGCCAAGAATATACCACGATATCTTGGCACCCAACGGAATCATATTAGGTCCGGAATTCCAACTAGATACGCGTCCCATGGCCGTCCAGAAGTGGCCAGAGGGCTGTGAGTGGCATAATCTAGGGTGTAACAGGCGGAGCCTAACGTCAGATGATTCTTTCGTGAGAGACATGGGCGTCTGCAGCCCAGGAACAGGAACACCTGCATACAAAAAGAGGAGTGATGCTGACTCTAAGGCGCTACTCCCGTCCTTAGATTACCTTACTCGACATACAGTATCAGGTAATGGTTCGAAGTTACTCCGGAACGTGTGTGGAGATATATAACATGGGATCTGAGAGCCCTGCACGTCTTAAGGCCTCCAAACAGGACCATCACTTCCTTCAGTCGCTTTGCTCAAATGGTGGTCGACCCAAAAAGCTTTACTTCTCCTCAGCTACAGCTCCTCGATGAAATTGAACAGGCAATGCTCGCGGGGGACATAAACCGCCTCTCGAATTGCTTGCACAAGGACTATCGCCTTGTCACTCTTCCACAATCTCTCGGCCAGCCTCCGGTGAACAAAGATGAGTGGCTGACAACAATGGCGGTCATCTTCAACATGCGCTTCCAGGACGTGAAGGCAAGTCATACTGGTTGCCATTCAATCCTCACACAGGCTAAACCGTCTCGCAGATGACCTACCATTCTGTCGTGGAAACTCCCGGGAAGGTTGTGACCCATGTCCGTATCCAAATTTTCCAGATTAACCTCACATGTACTTAACGTGGGTTGCCCGCTGGTAATAGCGTTCCACATTCGCGAGGACCCCGTCCGGGCAGGAGTTGAAAGACGAGTCGGTTGTGATCTCAGAGATCGTTGCTGACCAGGACGGAAGTCTGAAACTCAAAGAGACACAGCGATTTACCGACAGCAGAAACTACTGTAACCCGTTCCAACTTGCGAAAGCCAGCAAGTAATGCTGTGCTTTTTTTGTTACACGATGTGTACATGTACAGTTTCCCGGACGGCGCAGATTCATGCAAGCTATGTACTTTGTTAACAATTTTCTACTTCAGTGAAGATATAAAACATTTCTGTGTGTACGCGAAGTAACATTGACCAGATGGCTGCAGTCCTGGACAATGAGGAGGTCGCGAGCGGAAGTTGGCATAGGAGCTCAGAAAACTATCGTTTGGTATTACCTATAGTGCCAGTTAATCGTGCTGCCAATGGACGGGCGACCTATAATACCATTCTCTGGTACCATCATATGCAGCTGCGTCTGGAAGGTTGGACTGTTGTGAAACTGAACCTTTTCGCTCCCCCGGGATTTCTGGAGAAGTCGCCAGCGGGGCAGCAGTCGCACGGGAGTGTCCAAAACCACAAAGAGCCTGAGGACGACGACGGGAAGATCGGAATCCGCCATGCAGAAGATGGGTAGACTGCCGCTGCCACACCGCCAAAGGTTTTGCAAATCAACCACTGTTTACTTATGCTCCGATCTTCAACACAAATCAGTTGCAACTAAACATACGTATGTATGTGCGGCTTGTTTGATTAAATCAAGTTCGTGACAAGTTGAACGCTAACAAACGCATCTCTTCCAAACGTGAAGTCGCGGTGGAACTAAAACCGCAGTTACATGATGTACATAGACAAATGAATTTTACCAACCCAAAATGTCTAGAAATACATTCAACCATCATCTCATCACCTCGCACGACTCTAGTCGTAAAAAACCAACGCTCTGATCTCGATGGACTCCCTGGGAGGCGCTCCCTCGGGGGTATTCGGGTCTTCAAACGCAGTGTGCGGAGTCAAGGTGGCTACACTTGCGTCAGAATCGAAGCTAAATACGTGTCTGTTAGAAAATCCCCCAAAACCAAATCCCTGCCAACGATCATACCACTTCATCAAAATGAATTCGTCCGGCTCCATCCCTCTCATATACTTCCACTTGTGCGCCTCGTTGAACTTGACGCCAAGGACCTCTCTCTCTTGAACTGGGTCTAGAAGTGTGACAGGCACTAGGTCATTTTCTACGTCGACGCTCCGGAAGTCGCAAAGCGCGAGCGGTCAATCAAGGGCAGTGTGCGAGATAGGACGCCACAGATTGATAATCTGAAAACGCCGTTGGAGCAGCGCTGGCACTTCCGATGCAGGAAGCTCGCGGTGAACGCGGGCAATAGATGAAGCTTTTGTCTGGTCTCCGTGCACAATAGAGACGGGTTGACGCCGGTTAGGAGTGTAATCTACTTGTCCAGGTCGACGACGGCGAATCGCTAACATAAATGTAGTTAACAGTGGTGGAGGAATACACCACGGTAGGAGACCCACTGTGATCAAAGATGACCGCCATGCTCGCCCCTGTCATCTTCTTGATTATGTCAATACACTCGGGGTAGTACTCGGCTTCGACCTCTTTATCGTCAAGAAAGCGTGTGTGCTTCGAAGCCTGCCTTCCAAACTGAAAAGCAGCATTGTCGAGTTTGTATTGGTCCTCTGACCCACGGACGTTCTCAATATCGACAACATGGGGATATTGACCCCAGTTATGAATGCGTCCGTCTGTGAGGCTGTCGGTATTGGGGTTGATATATGGCCGAGAACCGTCGGTGGGAGGAAGCATATAATTGAGAGAACCGGTCGTCGCGTAGTTGTTCGTAGACATGTTTGACGGATAAAGATGAGAATGTTCTTTTGAATTATTATTGTTTCTGCGATGCATGTATACATATTATGCGACTCACCACCGAGTACTGAATTGATAAGACCAGTCATCGAGCGATTGGCTTCGAACACAGCTTTATCGCCACCAAATGTCCGGCGTTCGGTTCAGACCACAATGCAGTATTCTCTGCCAGTTTAAGGTGGTTTCGCTTCCCACAAACTACGATCATTCATAACGGTTCGGGCTGGACGCCTGAGTCGCTGGAAAGTAGGGATTTTGTCCAAGTCGAACCGACTCCGCATCCACATTGACGCTTTATGTGAAACTCGGCGAATCGGAACCGATTTGTGCGAAGATGATGCGGCCGTCAAAGCTGGGATTTATGCGGTCAGAGTGAAAGGCAGTGTTGTCTCCATATGCAAGTACCATACCGGAGGGTTTCAAGTTGCACAGGCGATACTGCTACTGCATGCACCGCGACTCCGACGGAGGCCTTCCCAAATAGTCTGGTGACCATCCCGCTATGAGGCTACTTCCCAAAAGGTCGCATCAACCGTTCCAATTGATCGGAGTCGCTTGAAGTCGCCATACCACTGCTACTTTTCAATGCCATGCGGTGTATTTACCTGCGAAACAAGTTGCAGTTATGGGAACTGAACTGCGTCAAGACTGCTCCATGAGACAGAACGAGGGAGCCGAGACTCCAATTTCCCGTTTCATCACGCAACCCCCGTTTTTTGTGCGGTCCACCAACCAATCCGGGCACAGAATCTGTGCAACAAATGTCGTCAGAAACGTTCCGTAGCGAGACAGCTTGGCAGATCGGTGATGCCAACAGAGTCCTCCTTTGTCCTCAATCCGTTACTATAACACGGAACCAGAGCTAAAAATTAATATCTCTCAGGACACCGCGCATTTACTATTTCTCACACGCCGGCATCGTTCCTTCTTACTTTCGTGATGTCGCTGGAAGAAGATAAACTCGACGCAAAGGTCAGCGTTACGCAGCAAGTTTTTCAAGCCGAAACCCAGGATGTGTACGACGAGTCTTGCCTCGATCCAATCTATCAAGCCAAAGCACGAATTTTGAACGATGCCTTGCAGGAAATCGGCATGGGAAAGTATCAGGCAAGTTCATGTTTTCATTCGTCACCTTCATGCACCCCATTATGATTTGCATGTTCCATTGGGTGTGGGTTATTGACACCGAATATGTATAGTGGTTCCTGTTTGTCGTCGCTGGCTTTGGTTGGCTATCGTAAGGGTTTCGTCGTTATCCACTTGAGTCGCTGATATATCTAGGCTACCAGTGATAACCTTTGGCCAGTGCGCACAGCTTGCATTGCAGCCGACGATACTCACTGATCGACGTCGATTGATTTTTTAGATCGTCACCGGCCTTATCCTTAGCCCTGTCGTGTACGAGTTCAATGTCGAGGGACCATTCCTCAAGCTTGCTCAGAATATCGGATTACTCGTTGGAGCTGCCTTCTGGGGTGTCACATCAGATGTTTGGGGTCGTCGGTAAAGTACATTTTGTTGTTCTATCAGATGTCCTTCTGACATTCCCTTAGGTGGGCATTTAACCTAACCCTCCTTATCACCGGTGTGTTTGCGATCGCAGCTGGGGCCTCACCGAACTATACCACTCTCTGTTCGCTCACGGCGGTATGGTCGATTGGCGTGGGTGGTAACTTGCCCGTTGACTCTGCAGTCTTTCTTGGTTCGTTTGTCGTTTTCGTCTTGTCCAAATGCGTCAACTCCGAACACTTGTTTCCAGAGTTTATCCCCGCTTCCCATCAATACCTGCTCACTGTTCTCTCTATTTGGTGGGCGTTCGGACAACTGTTAGGAAGTCTGGTGCGTGAGGACACCGCGTCAAAGCACACCAGGTTAATTGCTCAATTAGGTTGCCTGGCCACTTATTTCCGACTTTTCGTGCCCGGGTCCTCCTGCCGCTTGTCCCAGGTCTTCCAATCAAGGCTGGCGCTACTTCCTTTATACCATGGGTGGTCTCATGATGTTCCTGTGGATTCTCCGATTCTTCGTATTCAACCTCTACGAGAGTCCCAAGTACCTCATGGGTCGTGGCAGGGACGAAGCAGCGGTGGAAATGATTCACAAAGTCGCAGCTTACAATGGCAAGACGAGCTCTCTCACCGTGGAGCACCTAAAAAATGCCGATAAGTCCGGCAGTGATTCGTCAGAGAACGAGGTCGAGATGGATGTGTCGGCTGCTGGTGCCATAAGGCGAAAACTTGCAAAGTTTGGCTGGAGTCATGTCAAGCCTTTATTTGCCACTCGAAAGCTGGCATACTCGACCGGGTTGTTGATTGTTCTGTGGGGTAAGTTGCCCTGATCTTTGTCTTCCTCAGGCAGGTTAAATCCAGATCAACAATGCAGCGCTTATCGGGCTTGCTTTTCCATTGTGAGTGACGAATATTGTTTATATCTTGCTCAGTACTTAGTCTCTTATCAGGTACAATGGTTTCGTGACTTACTAGTATGTTATCTCATCATATTTTCTGGAAGTGCGGCCTCATACATCTCCACCAGTCTCCAGACTAGAGGAGCAAATTTTGGTGACAGTTCCGTGTACATTACATACCGTAACGTCAGTGAATCGATCGTCAAACTTGTCAATGTGCTAATTTGAATTCCAGCAAATCATCCTGAGCGTGATTGGTGTTCCCGGTGCCCTCTTGGCAGGGTACTGCGTAGAGGTCCCATACCTCGGACGTCGTGGTACCCTCTCGATATTCACACGTAAGTACTTTGCAAGACTGCCTTGTAGGTGCGGTACTGACCAAATTGCTCCAAGTTCTGACTGGTGTCTTCATTCTTGCATCGACGACGGCGCGCACGTCGAATGCACTGCTCGCATGGAACTGTGGATACAGCTTTACAAGTAACGTGATGTATGGCGTGTTGTATGCGATATCGCCCGAGTTGTTCCCCACCCGGGAACGAGGAACCGGGAATGCTATCGTTGCCAGCGCGAATCGTGTGTTCGGTATCATGGTGAGTAGCTTTCGAGGCTTCTCAAACGGACCGAGGATGACCCAGCGTGCTATCTGAAACGAAATCTGACTCTTGACGCGGCCTAGGCACCCATCATTGCATTGTACGCCAACTTGAACACGCCTGTGCCGATCTGGGTGGCTGGTGCCATTTTCCTTGTAGCAGGGTTCATTGCATTGTTGTTGCCGTTCGAGCCTCGTGGCAAGGCGGCATTGTAGTCGCTGGAGATTTGATACCCAATGTTTTCTTGTTTGCGAGTGTACGAAAAGGATACCGATGTAAGCTAAGCACCAGACCCTACTCTGGTTGATTGATGGTCATCATTTTTGAACCTGGGTATTGTCTTTGAGACATCGCCTCGTGTTGCGCACATGTGGAAGATCGTCATCTCAGTATGGAAAGCAGGACAACCGTGCTCCGTAAGAAGGAATTTTCGGCCTGAGGGCCTTACTCCGAAAAGGATAGGACGGATAGTCCAGAACCTTGGAACCAGAGATGCCATCTATGCGTGGTATCATTTCTACTAAAAATCTAAAAAAAAAAGGTACCTCAACTACATAGGTCCCCATACGATGCTGAAGAACTCTTGAATCATAACTCAGAACGCACTCGAACTATTTGATGTTTTCCTGGTCGCACCAGAGATCACCCCACGCGGTATTAGACACAAACAGCAAACCAAATCCAATTAAACCACGGCACTAGGTATATGATTCTTTCGAATGCAAAACCAACGGAGGTGAACCACCCCGCAAAACCCAACTACAACTCGAATCCTATGATCGCTCAGGCGTTGACATTGATGGGGGTGCAGCCCACGACAACAGCGCCATTCTAGAACACCATTGAGCAACCACCAAATACATTAGAGCAAGACGAGGAACACGTACGAAGTCATTGTCGTTACAGCAGACAGACTGCTGGGTGCAAGAGTTGCCACCTACCCCAATGGGTGAAACGGCCGAGCAGGTAAACCCAATATCGGCATCGAGACCAAGGGCAATGTCAAGGAGGACTTTTTCGGCGCCAAATTTATCAACAGCATTTTTGTACTACGAGCAACACCTCATCATGAGCGCGACATCAACACGAAACAATCCAACTCACAGATTCCGTGTCGCAGCATTTGATATCCCCACTGTTGCACGTAGAACGAGCCTCAAGGTGAGAGGCAGACGCGAGGAGAACGAAGGGAACAAGAGCAAAAATACGAGCGAACATGCTGATTAGGTATATGAGATCGACGAGCGAAAAATCACAGAGGAGAGAGTGGCTGAGAGTAGATGAGGGAAGTGGGCAACAGAACCTGGTGAATATTGTCGTTCTCCCTACCTTTTTATACCTGGAGGCCAAGACCCCGTCTGACGGATTACGTCCGTTGCTTGTTTGCTCCGTGACCGCGAAGAACGCGCCGGTTAGCTGGTACTGTAAAAACGAAGCCACAGTGCATTCTGGACCCTGGGTCTGGGCCACCGGCGGGCTTCGCATACGGAATAAAAATTGGGTGTTTACGTCGAGTGCCGACGCCAGGAGTGCTCGTTGTTTCGAGAATTTAAAAAAAAAAAACGCGATATTTTCCGAGACGGACCTGAATTTATCGACCACTGTCCTCGATGTCTTTGCCTCGTCTCCTCCCGTCGCCCTCACCTGACAACGATGCGCGGTTGTCACGTCGTCGCCACTTGCTCTCGTCGCCTTCCGAGTTGTCGCCTGCATCACAATCGCGTAATGACGATGTTGACGTGTCGCCGTGTACGTTGCGCTGGCGTTGCCGTTGCGTCGTGTCGACTGGTCACTGGTAGGTGGTGGGCGAACTACTCATATTCGATGAGGAACGAACGAGTCAATGTTCGAAGTCTGTCTGAAGCACCTATCCTTTCGGAGTAAGGCCCTCGGGCCAAGAATTACTTCTTACGGAGCACGGTTGTCCCGCTTTCCATATTTCAGGAAGATCACTGACCGCATTCAGCTTCACCCATTGCTTATCATGTGAGGGAGTGATATCGATCACCAAGCAGGCTGCAACTTCTGATGCATCGTGGTCATCCCCTGAAAAGGATTGGCCGCATCAACAACTGATCGAAGTCATTGCTTACCTCCCAACCATCGTGATTACCGCTGGGACCTGCGTTCACGTCGTTAGCCTTTCCACCGCCATGCCATGCTCCATTCGGAGCAGCTCAGAATGTGGCGTGCACGATCCTTGTTTTGCGCCCCCATTCTCCCAGTAGGTAAGCCAACGAAAGGAGGACTACTAACCTCTTTGTCTGTGTAGCCCTTTCTTGGACTTTGCCACCGATTGGCCTCAACTTATCTTCACGTATGATCACTTACGAAACGTTTTGTAGTAAGCTAACCAATATAAGAATCAATCTGTGTCATTCGACGACTTACCTCCTCAATGTGTATCACTAATGGAGGCTGACATGTCTTTGTAATCCATTATACATTGAGCCCCGATTCGGTTTATGAATATGTGTAGTTCCTTTGCTGAAGTAAGTCGTGGTTGGCTGATAAAAAGCGACCGCGATAATCACAACTACGCAGATCAAAAGTTTCACTAAACCCCATCTAAATCATGGCAGAATCCAAAGTCTGGTTCAGTAAGTCCGTCTCTTCATAGATCTAACCTGACGCTGAAATGCAGTCATCAGTCACAGGTGCTTCATCTGGCTTCGGTCGCATATTGACCGAATACCTCTTGGAACGAGGCTACAGAGTCGTCGCTACTCTCCGCAAGCCTGAGGTGCTGTCCGATCTCGCTCGCCAGTACCCAACTACTTGTGTTGTTGTCAAGTTGGACGTCACTCAACACGACGAGATCTCCGCAGCTTTCGCGAGAGCTCAGGAGGTGTTTGGCCGTGTAGACGTCGTCTTCAACAACGCGGGACAGATGATCAACGGGGAGGTAGAATCTGTCAATAACAAAGACGCACGCGCAATGTTTGAAATCAATTTCTGGGGTGCCGCGCAAGTCAGCCGGGAGGCAGTGCGATTCTTTAGAGATGTCAACCAGCCTCAGGGAGGCAGGCTCCTCCAGGTGTCCTCCGGATTGGGAATCGCGAGTGCCGCATGTTGCGGGCACTACAGTGCTTCGTACGTTCTCCCCCTCGGATTGAATGATTTTGCGAGTTCAAAGGTCATCAGGAAATTTGCTCTCGAAGGGCTGACAGAAGCACTTGTGGACGAGCTGGACCCTGCTTGGAATATCAAGGTAAGACCAACGTCCACATCGCTCCACACGAAGGTTGAACGTGCATAGATTACCATCCTCGAGCCTGGACCGTTCCGTACGGGGTTGGCTGGAGAAAATCGATACATTGTCCCTCCACATCCCGCGTACACAAATCCCGAGCTCGCTGGATCAAAATGGCGCGCGCGTTATCAGGGGAGCTTGATGGATGGCGATCCCAAGAAAGCTTGCATGGCATTTGAGAAAGCATCCGAATTGGAAGATCCTCCAATTCGGCTTCCTCTACACAGATATGTTCTTGCTGGTGCGAATAAGAAGGGGAAAAGCTTGGTGGAAACCGCGGAAAAATACAAGGACTGGTCTGATGATCTGTACTTGTAGTAGTAGTGACTAAGTAAGATACGGAAGTAGATATCCGAATGTCACGTGTGCTCTGCATAACGGATAATTCCCACTCCCGTGTCTTGTTATGGGCCAGCATTAATTTCGGTCCTTGGACGCCGACTACATACTACCTGCGGCACCGTACGTCCAACTTGCGCTTGAACACCCAACCTTGCTGGCTGAACTAGACTACACCAGGTCTGGTTTATTTTACTTTGTTATGCTTTTTCTTGACGAGGATACCCAAGACAATGTCCACGGTCGATGATGGCACTGGTTCGGCATCCAACACCCTCCTTCGCTCCTTCGCTATGATCATGGTCTCAGAAATTGGTGACAAGACGTTTCTCATTGCAGCAATTCTAGCAATGCGTCATCCTCGCCTCTACGTGTTTGCAGGCGCTTTCGGCTCCCTACTATTGATGTCACTGCTCTCCGCTGAAATGGGCCACCTTCTTCCCAAGCTCATTCCCCAGAAATGGACTTCCATCGCTGCTGGCGTGCTTTTCTTGATCTTTGGATGCAAAATGATGTTGGAAGCGCGAGAGATGCAAGGCGGGAGCGAAAAGATGGAGGAAGAGATGCGAGAAGCAGAGGAGGAGATAGAGTCTAGTGCTGCGAAGATGGAAGGAGCGAATGGCCACTCCGTTCCTTTGGAGCGTCTTGAAGAAGGCGAAGCTGGTGATCCTCCAACACACCCTCGAATGACGAAGAAATCCACCATTGCAGATGGCGCACGCAACTTTTGCAATCTCATCTTGGGGCCTGTCTTTGTTCAAACATTTGTTCTCACCTTCCTTGGCGAGTGGGGCGACAGGAGTCAATTGGCGACAATTGCTTTGGGAGCAACGCACGTGCGTGTATCCACGCACTTGATATGTTAGATGAACTCACGCACAACTCAGAATGTCTATCTTGTCACATTGGGAACGGTCATTGGTCACACGATTTGCACGGGCATAGCGGTTCTGGCTGGCCGATATGTCTCCACGAAGATATCCGTCAAACACGGTGGGTATTTGAGTACCATATTCTGTAGTCCCTTCTCACACATCAAATTCTCCAGTCACTTATGGAGGCGCTACACTTTTCCTGATCTTTGGGGTGATTTACCTGTTTGAAGCGCTTGCAGGGTCTGCAGAAGATTTATCAATACCAATCACCCCAGATGAGGGATTCGCTATTTGATATCCAGCATGGAGACTGCTACGACGTTATGTGTGTATTGTAGCTATGCACATTTAGAAACTCCCTTTCCGTATATTGCGACTTGTTCTCCGTGTCGCATTGCATCACATCACGATACGACATTTGTGAGTACCTTGTCTACCATTACAACTAGCTCTCTTCCAAATATAATTCCATAACGGGTCTTTAGCTTTTATCCCCGTACGCGTGTCACACGACGATCTTCCTCACTCAGGCTGTCAGGCTCTGTTCTGCTATTGGTCCGTATAACCTCCCGACGTCATATTCGTGGCTATGATGATGACCCAGACGGACCGCAGCTGTCCAATCTGAACACAGGAATGGCCAACCAATGACCGATCTTTCCAGACTGAGCACCCGGTGCCGGATAGTCCTGTACGCTGGAGAAAGGTAAAGTCACAGTACTAATCGGGAATATCTTTGGGTAACTTCAAGGTTCCGTAACAGGTTCACAGACAATCGTAAGAATGAGGAGAGACTCAGATGATCCAGGCGCCATGTGTGCATGTGTATTGTACGTCATACATGCCGCACACGAACGTTTGAACCGCGATGCATCGACAGAAACAAGTAAAAAAAGTTAGAAATATATGTCTCTACTACGAACAACCCAGAGCCCAATCGTTACAAGGTAAATATCAACGAAGAGAAGTTTAGTTACGAAATATTTCCGTTAATGATCGGCGTGCCTTTGGTGTATACTACAGGTGGTTAAATTTACAGAGTGCCACCGAGAAGCTCGCCGAGAAGGGTGGTGAGACCCAAACCACTGATGATGGATTCGACAGGCGCAACGAGGACCAGCAAAGGCGCGAGGAGACCAACGACCAAGGAAAGCACGACAGCCAACAAGCTGAAGACGACTTCTCTGATGGATCATAAAACTGTCAGAGCTTATTGTATTGGGTTGGTGACTGGTACTTGCCCGAGTGCAGCTAGCAGTGCGTAGATGAGGCCGTAGATTGCAATGTCGACCACCAGTAAAACTGCATTAATGGCCGTGAAGATCAACTAAATACGTGAACCGTTAAATCTTCAGCGGTCACTTGATGAAAAAAAGAACTTACGTTGACAACGACGGAAAGAAGGACGGCAATTTCAGATGCAGTCAAAAGAGTAGTACCGTCGACGGAGGCCAAAATAACTTCGGTGGGCTGGCCGATAAGCAAGTTCATGTTGCTGACAGCACCGGTTACAGCGGTGCTAATTTGATTGATGATGGGCGTCAGGGTTTCCTGTGTTGCGTTCCCCGAGTTGGCGTAGACTACATCGCTGTCAGCGAGCGTACGGAAACAAGGGGATGAGCACTCACGCATTTGGTTAGCAAGCGGCGTGACGGTGTTGGTGAGGTCGGCCAGAACGGCAGCGACAGACTGGGGAGCCTGACGTTCGACCACTGGGCTAGAGAACACTCCCAGTGTAACAGCGAAGAGGACAGAGGCAACAGCGAAGAAGCGCATGGTAAGGAGAAGAGGGTGAGGGTGATAAGAACTCGTTAGCTGGAGTGTTTGGACATCGGAGACGAGTTGGGGGGTTTTTATACCTCAATCTTGAGTGACCAAGGCCAATTGAATCGCAGGTACTTGTTGTGGATGGACGAGGACTCCGAGGAAAACAGCCCAATGATTTGCGGACATCCCACGGGGCTCATTCGACCTATCGGCGTTATCACAAGTGATGTCCGGGTGATTTCGCAGTACGATGACTGGATCTATCAACACGAACTGCCTTGTCGTCCCTTGTACCTGTCAGGCGGGCCGAGTGCTGGGACGAAACTGCACTCACGATTGACAGAATCAGGGGTAAAAAACAAAGGACAGCCATTGACGATGCGAAATTCAAAAATCCGCCTCATGTAAACACAATAATAATTCCTGAATATCGAGCTGAGGAAAGAGAGGTTAGAATGTTTGACGCCAGGGAAATAGGAACACCGGGCACAATAAGTGATACTGGATACTGAGCTGGATGGATACACATACTTTGGTTAGCCACAAAGGCTAAGGCTTGGCGCACCAATGTGCTCCGTCCAGGTACGCAGGCCATGCAGATGAGAATGCTTCGAAGCCGAGGGTCTGCCATATGGACGCAGGCCATCAGGAATTAACTTCGAGATCAAATCCACGGGGATTCGGATTTCTTATCCGCACCTGTTTAACCAATGATCGAGGCCAGAACATTTCCTGTGTACGATGAGAAAACTGTAGTACAATACCATTTACTTCGGGTCTATCATCCCGTTCCGTTTACACGGACACGGACAGAAACGGACTTAAGAACTTGCCGAGATCCCCCGCCAAGGTAGTGAACAGTCCAGGGATGTTATTTACTCAACCAAGATCTGATAGAACTACGCGTCGTTCGAGGAGGTTGGTAGTGGATTGTACCGGTCGTGCACTATTACAACTATGAGATTATGTTTCCTTCATTGAAGGGTTGAAATGGGGATTACATACCGCTTCGATATCAGCTGCAAGGCACTGTGATATGGACCTGGTGTATTGTCCAATCTTCAGAGCCGCAGGCACAGTAAACGTTCCCAAGCCTGGGGTAGACATACGATGCCATAGGCTCCCGACCATGCCAATGTGAGAGTGATGGGTATGTCCTAGGAACAGAGTGAAGGCCTGGACTCTGGAACTTGAGACCATGACCTGTCATGTGCATTGGTTGGGGAATACTACATAGGCGAACGGATTCGGCCTCCGTCAAATCATACACAGGCGATCCGAAATGAGGATGAGGTGAGAAAGAGAAATACTACCCATCAAAGAGCTTCATGTGGCCGCAGAGTCTAGACCACATCCGAATCACTCGGGACAAAATGCAGAGGATTTCGGACTATGAATTATCTCCGGCTTGCTCTTTCGGTGTGTCCTCGTGATGTGGTCGGAGGTGGTTGGCATACTTCGACGACTTCGACAAAACGAACGTTGTGGCACTGCCTGACATAAAGAGGATGTAAGTACCAGCTATCCTGCGATGGACAAAGTGCAATAGAAATTCACTGGCAGGACATTTGGCCAGACAAAGGTTTCCGCGAAATTGATTGGCATGGGAACTCTTGAAGAATAAATAAACAAATTTTGGTTTGCTAGCACCTGTGCGCGACGGCTAGTCACGGTACAATTGGCCACTCACAAGCCATCCACATGATCCGGCTCAAGCCATTCAACCTCAGCGACACTCGTTCGTGAAACTTTGTTGCGTACTCTAGGGCCTAGGCACCCACTCCCGGCCCGTTCAGAGCGCACAAGCATACAACAGCGATGAACCCGGGTCATGCTCTTGCTTTCTACTAGCAACACTCTCATACTTGAGACGAGCGATCCTGACTGATGACCCCTGAGGTACGTTGCTGTGTCGTTATTCTCTAAACTTGCAAAGGCAATGGTCTTCGGCGATGGCTCGTACTTCTGAGGCGGCATGTGGCGTGTGCCGCATCTGATATTCAGTCAGACGTTGTCAGATTATCTTTGGACAGCGCTCCGTACATGCGGGACTCGGGAGGGGAGAGCGAGAGAGAGGATGCAGCGGATGGGCAAGGCGTGAAGCACTCTTCGGCCCGAAACGGAAGCCCGAACTTGCCAGGTGGGTGGGAACTCATTGCAGCGATATTGTACGCGGCAGCCGGACCCCCAGCTGCGAGGAGCCGGAATGGAATGGAGGCAGGGTGTGTGGCAGGCGTGCGCGCTGAAATAGGCAAGGACGAGCGACGAGATGGTGGCGCGACAACAAGGAGCACCGCCCGCTTGTCTGAAGATTTACTAGCACTACGGCTTCGCTCGTGCCTCGCCTCGCTGCATCACCCTTTGATTGGATCAAATGGTACCTACTACCCACATCCATCTTCCCTTTTTTGCATGGGTCAGGCCCTATTGACGTCCCAAAAAGTGCACATGCCCATCGCTCTATGCCCCTGCATATATTGATCGATCATAGCCGGGCACATTCTCGCACGGTTACCAACTAGCAGATAAGATTATGGTTAGTCAACGTGCTGACTATTTGACCTCTCACCGGCGTTCGGCAAGTTAGCAAACGCTGGTATCATGGTATACGATGAATATTGCATCAGCGCGACGTCACTCCTCGTCGAGAAATTGGCATTCAATCAGTCATATTCTTCGTTGACAATTGTCACATAGGTACATTTAACAACCCTGTACACATTCAATAACCTGAGGGTGATTCCTTATGAAACCCTTCAGTTCATGGGTAAATACTAAATGACTAGGTTAGGTTCTGTTACCAAGAGGACACAATCAGCAAATTCAGCCATTCCAAGGTCTGATCCGGCATGTTTTCCTTATCAATAGCAGCAACGGTACGAAAACCGTTGTCAAATCTTCTTTGACGTAGGCGCCGTGAACTACTATATATTTCACGGTGTTGTCAATCTTCCCTCCAGTGGAACCCTTTCTGTGAAATTTCTTGCCGCATTGACCCTCAAATCACACTGACTCACATCCTCTCACTGCCGCTGGCAATAAAAAGCCATGTCCCATTTCTTGACGCTAGACCAGCGAGGTTAGTTACCACCACCTCGTAACTATCATTTCATAAACTGTTTGTCCATAACAGCTGTCGTGTCTGCGCTGTATATCCTCGCTCTAATCACCGGAATGTTCAGGTCCTTGTATCGCTGGTACATATCCCGCTTTTGGTGGGAAGATATCTGGGCCACGTTTGCTCTTCTCTTTGACATCATTTGCTTCGCTAATGTGTGGATACCCCGCTTGCCCAACGGTCAGTGTACCCCCTTCTATCGTGCCATGTGAACACTTGATCTCGTCGGAACCAGAACCTGTCACCGACGCTCTCATTGCAGCCCACTGGATGGAAGCCATTGTCCTCACATCTGGTCTATGGTTTGTGTTTTTCCACATCAAGTTGTGTTTCGCAGCTTGATCCCGAATAGGGCCGCACGCATGAGCATGATAGCTGCCATCGTCAGAGTCACAAATCACTGCTTTCGGTTTAAGCGTTTTGCTTATACGACAGCGGTTGCATTCGGCATCATGTGGATTGCCATCCTCATACAGAAAATTTACATTTGCGCATACCGGAACTGCCTCATGCGCCGTGCCGTCGCGACCTCCCAGCTCGTCAGTGAGTATGAGTGTCCACCATGGTGACTTTCTCGAGTGACACAGAATATTCACCACACCTCTTACAGCGGACGTTATTTCTGATCTCCTCCTCTTGGTGTTACCGCTCTGGTTCTTGAGGGGTGTCAACATGGAGCACGGTCAGCGTGTATTGCTCGTCTCTTCGTTCGCGTCGTCGATCTTTATCACTATCATTTCGATCATTCATTCCACTTTCCTCTTCATGCCGCACACGGTGACGTCTCTGATTCTTGCCCACGTCAAGGTAGGTTGCACTCGTACGTTTTACGTTTTTTCAGCAGCTGACGTATATTATATATAAATATATATATTTACAAAGACGGCGCTTGCGCTCATCATCTGTAATCTCCTGGTCATCGTGACGCTCGCGTATCGGTTGTGTCGCCGGAATGACCTCGATCTACACACCATACCGACCAAAAGCGACGGCACTCAGTTCACGAGCGTCTTCGTGGGAGATCGACTGACTGAAGAACGAGCTTGACTGAACGCGTTTCTCCTGGCAGTCGTCCAATTCCCCTTTCAAGTTCAAGTTGTTCTCCAAACTCAAATGCCTCTAGCTGATCCGAATCTGGAATGTAATAAATGTAACAAATCCAATCCACTAAATACGCAGACAAGGTACAAAAGTTATGTATGTATGTATACAGCTATAGGAATGACACACAGTTGTATATTTTCTTTTCGTCCCACAAACGTCAGTTGATCCACACACTCCAAACCAAACATCTAAGCAGCCTCCTCTTCCACCGGAATACCAGCATACTCGTCATACCCGAGTGCCAAGTTCAAGTTCTGTTTCCACACACATCAACACGTGGAACCGTGCACGCCAAAACGAAAAACACGCACCTGCATACACTGCGTCGCAGCCCCCTTGAGCAAATTATCCAACCCCCCGACCACGACCACGCGCTCCATCCCGCTGTGCACCTGTACCCCACCGACGACCCACCCATGCCGTCCCTGCACGTCCGCGAGCGCCGGCACGCCCTTTTGCACGCGCACGAGGCGCTCACCTGTATAGTACGACGCGTAGCGCGAGGCGATCTCGCTCGCGGTGAGCGTCGACGTGGAGAGAGGGAAGGAGAGCGTGCTGAGGATGCCGCTGAAATAGGACGCGACGGAGGGGACGAACGCGACCTGCACGCGTGGCTTGGCCTTGGCGGCACCGGCGGCCGCGGCATCCGGAGTGGGAAGGAGTTTGGAGAGGTGGTAGCCGGCTTCGCGTTCGTGGATGTGGTCCGTGAGCGCGTAGGGCCGGACACCACCCCCGAGGCTTTCGGGCGTTACTTTGGGCAGGGTGACGGGCCGAGCGCCGGCTTCGCTTGGCTGAGTGATCGTCCCTGCACCACTGTACCCAGAGACACCGAACACCGTAGGCCATGCAGGCGGAGCAAGGTATGGAAGGAGAGGCGCTATAAGCAGTTGTGTGGACGTGGCATAACAGCCTGGGTTTGCGATCCGCTTAGAGGCGCGGATGTCGGCGCGACCATACAACTCTAGTGCAGACGAGTGGTGGGTGAAACGGGAGATGAGAAAAGAAATGTGTCATTACTTGTCGCCAAACCAATTTTACAAAGCAGGAGAAAACGACCCCTTACCAGGCAATCCGTACGTCCAACCATCCTCGAACCTGTAATCCGCACCCAAGTCCACGACGACACTACCCTCACTCTGCCTCTCCTTCGAACCCCTTTCCACGGCATCTACGAAGGGCTTGCACACCCCGTTTGGAAGTGCCATTACCCACGCATCCACCTCGCCATCCTTTTCCATGCGCTCGACATTCTCGGCCGAGAGATTTGTATGTGTGATGGGGGACTTGGTATACCCCTCAAGTGGGTATCCTTCGAGGACACGAGAAGAGACATGTGTAAGGGAGAGGTACGGGTGGGAATTTAACAGGGAAGTCAGCGCCTGACCAGTATAACCCCGTGCTCCGATGAGTGCAATACGCTTCGGTTCCGTGGAAGGGGCAGGCGCATTAGTGGCGTAGCCTCGGTTACCGCTTGGAATACTACGTCGGCGCGCTAGCGTAGTGTAACCTCTGCTCCCGCCCAGCTGTGGTCTCGCGAGCCCCACAGGGAGGTACGATCTCCCTATCCGCCCGCTTTGCTCGAGGCTCTTGACGACCTTTTCCACTTCGCCCACATCGCTGATACCAAGCCAGAACAAAGAACGCCCAGAACGCGTGAAGGACCCCTCGGCGCGGTCAAAATGCCAGGAACGGTCCATCATCTCTTCACCTTGGGCAGGCTGAGAGGTGGGGGAGGGTGTGGTAGGAGGAGATATGGAGGCGGTCCATACGAGTTGTCGGTGATCCTTCTTCAAAGCATTCCACACGTTGTCGAGGACCCCATTTAGGACACCAGAGCGGGATGCAAGAAGTTTCGTCAGCACAGGGATCTGACCCTCAGGGTGAGATACAATAGCAACGGCATCGAGAGGTTCGTCTGCATAGATCGACCACTCTCCTGGCTTGGCGTTCTCAAGCATGGAGAGGACCCCTGCAACACTTTCACTGCCATTGCGAACGCCCTCGTCGCGCTCAGAGATGACCTGGCGAAGTCGGTCTTTTCCGATGCTTTCGAGGTTTTGGTGTTTGAAAAGCTTGTATCCTCGACGGATGAGGGTGCCAGCACCAGAATCGGTGAAGAGCTCTCGTTGAAGATTGGCAGAGGAGATGACTGCGACAGAGGAGGAGCGAGGCAGGACGTCCAAGAGCTCCTTGAACTCTCGCAGCTTGAGTTTTGTGCCGTATTTCACCCAAGGTTCCTTCATGAGTTGGTCGTATTCCTGCACGTCGAGACAGATTAGATTACGCCGAACAAAGTCCGAGACCAAACTCACTTCGTCAAGGTTGATCACATCCAGCTTTTCACCTGTAACGCCATGATAGAGACCACCCTTTTCATTGAGGAACACGATTTTCATGGGCTCGAGTTCTTTTGCGAGTTCTCCTGCGGCAACGTCTGCGTTGACATTGAGAATTTGACCTTCATTGCTCTCGGCGAGACTGCACAATATGGGTAAAGCACCGGCACGGATCGATGCTTCAATGGGCCGCTTGTCGATGCGAGTAATTTTACCGACCAAGCCATACTTGTCAGAATCGAGGGCTGTGGCAGTGAAAACGCCAGATGTGATGGGACGAGCACGGGTGCCGAGCTTCTCGAGGGCCCCGACCAGCTTTAGGTTTTCCTCGAGAAAAACACGACGAGCGATTTGGAGGGTCTTTGCGTCTGTGGTGAATATACATTGGTATGATGGATAGGAGTGATCGAGAAAGGAACGTACCAGTGACACGGATACCATCGATATACTCCGGCTGGACCCCCTCACCCTCGAGGATGTCGTTCATCTGGGGTCCAGCGCCATGGAGGATGACAGGGTAAAGACCGACGCGGTAAAGGAAGCTGAGGCTAAGGGCAAGTTCATCGAGATCGTCGAAGACTGCACCACCGATTTTGATGACAGCAAATCTTGCGGGTTGGGTTGGGTTGGAACACGACGAAAAAATGCGAAGATGTCGTTCAACTTCACGTTTCGTACCAAGCGAATAGAGTAGGCGGGTAATGGTATCCTACCAATAGGTCAGTACGTATTAGCGATGGTGTAGTGAAGAAAACGAACCCTGTCCGTCTGGACGCCAGACTGGACGGACCTAACCGAGTCTCTTGTCCGAATGGCGGTGATCGCAGCTTGGCGGCGACCAGCGACGAAAGTAGCCTTCGTCGCTGCTGCAGACAAACGAGAAGGTAGCGATGCAGCACGGGTCGACAGCATGTTGACGATGCGCTGGTGGTGGTGGTGGTAAGGGGGTAAAACAAAAATTGAAATGCCAATAGTCGCAGTAGATCCACCTGGTAATAATCGGACAGTTTTTTATACGCACACAGCGAACGAAATGCTGTTGGTTTCCTGTATTACCATTGGCGAATTCACCTCACAGCCAGACCATTGGACGTCTGCTCGACCGCAAAGGTCTAATAATAACTGATCCTGCCAGTGGTATGTAGTGAAAACAGTACTCGCTTCACTGCAAGTCGTTGTGGTCCTTTGTCTGACGGAATTCTGCCTTGCTATCTAGTACGAGCTTCCTCGAGAAAATTTACCGTAGGCCCCTACACAAAGCAGCTGAGGCTGTGACAGTCTTCTTTGAAAATAGAAGCGAAGTCCAAGGGTTGGTGTGAATTCACAGCATATGGCATTATGATGTCGGTTCAAGTTCATCATACTAATCGTCGCCAGTTGGATAGTCCCCGAGCTGTAAAACACCATCAATCGATCTGGTCGGTCACTTTACCCGATCTTCGTTTGTGATATAAGCACTCACCTTGTTCTTCTTCTTAGCTTGCAGTGATACCAAGCTCATGATCTCTGGTCATGCAATTGCCACCTTGGTGGTCTTCTTGATCTCAAATTTCTTCGTCATCCATCCTGTGACGATACCCACACCACGGCCCATACCTCGAATTCCGCTAGACCTTACCACCGCACCTGTCCTGGCTATCGCGTTACTATGGGCAGCTCAGTGCATAGATTCGGATGTCATCCACAATGGGATTGTAGGAACTGAAGGCATCAAACCTTACAACATCCTCATCTTCTTTTTCTCGTTGGCTTACATTTTTATAACTCTCGATATCACCGGGATAATCCAGGCTGTCGCGCTCTGGGTGGGCAACAAGGGTGGTCGCAATGGCTGGAGGCTATATCTTTATTTCTATGCCATGCTCACCTTTCTTTCAATCTTACCTGGCAGCGATTTCCTTTCCAGCACTGCATTTTTGGTCTATTACACAGGCAGCGCACAGCTCAATCCGTGGGCATGGGTCATGGCGCAATTCTCTGCTGTGAACACTGCCAACATGGTGCTCTTCGTAGGGAATCCAACAAATGTATGTATGTACTTCACAAACGGGACCCCGCTAAGCTAGTTCACGCTAGGTTATCATCTGCGAAGGTTTCGATCTTCACAACGCAGCCTTTACAGCATATACCATCCTTCCCTTCCTCGCGTGTAACCTCTCTTGCTTCGTTGCCCTAACATTTCAATACCGCAAGCAAGTCCCACGCAAATTGTACCGAGTCATCAATTGGGATCCCCGCTCAGCCTTTCTGGATCCTATTGGTGCTTGGGTTGGCAGTTTCATGCTCGGCACGATGCTCATCCTCTGCCTTGTGATAAGCATCTTTGGAATTGATGTCTGGATGATCAGCTTACCGTTCGCTATCGCTAAGCTTGTGAGCGACTTAGGGTGGGATCATTATCGATTCACCCACGGTATCTCCATATTCGGTGGTAGGCTTCAAAGGACTGTTGGGAAACCTGATGAGCAACCGACAGTTGATGGGGATCAAATGGTGGAAAATCCGTCAACCGACCAACGTCTGGAAGACACCTTGCCTTACCCCCCTTCCTTTGATGAAGAGCGACCACGGTCTTCTCTATCACGCTCAGGATCTGTCGTCCAGTCTTCTCTACCAACCCCAATGATTGAGCTCAGAGCTCCCCCCTCTCTCAAAACAGGATCCAGAATGTCACGGTTTTCTAGACTACTTCGCTCGCGTTATCCCCTACCCACCGATACAAAACGGTCACCGTCTTTTCCGCTTGATGAAGCAACTGCCGTCGAGTCGCATACGGAGAGAGCTCGAATCGAGTCCAAAACACAGCCGCAAACCTTGTCCAATGCCGAACCGGATACAAAGATGCCTCACGTTCTCAGGTGGCATCGGTCATACATGGACGAAATCACCTCTTTTACCCAACGTCCGGAAGACACCTCACCTTACCCTCCGTCACTCGATGAAGAAAAGCCACGGTCCTCTGTGTCGCGCGCGGGATCTGTCATCCTTTCGTATCCAGAAACCACGGAAATCGAGCTCGTCACTCTTCCTCCTCTCAATGGAGGGCCCAAAATGTCATCCGTTTCCAGCCAGCAAGGTTCACGCATTTCCCCACACACAGATATGCGTCAATTACCGTCCTTTCCACTTGATGAAGAAACCGCCGTCGGGTCGCTCTCTAGGACGCTCAAAATCGAGTCCAAAACGGAGCCACAACTCTTGTTCACACCGGAAACGAACATCAAATCGCCGTACCATTTTTTCAGGTGGATTCGGTCGTACATAGACAATCTGCATGCTCGACTTCACAAACACTTCGTGACTCTCATCACGGCGCTGCCGCGATTGCCTTTTGCCCTCGTACCCTTTGCACTTTCTCAGTTTGTCCTTGTTGAGGCACTCGAACGCCATGGGTGGGTGGACGTGTTTGCAGGTTGGCTCGTTCGAGCATCTCGCAAGGAGCTTCACCCCACCATCTGGTTAATCGGCGTCATCGGCATCATCCTGTGTAACTTGTCGGGTACTATTGGCGCCACTATCCTCCTCACGAAAGTTGTTCGTGCAGCGGGCCTTCCGTACCACGCCAACCTCGCAGCCGCCATAGCGCTCGTCGTAGCGTCGAACCTTGGCTCCGTCGGCTTCACGTTGTCAGCATCGCTTGGAGCGCTGGCCTGGCGAGACACGTTGAGCAAAAAGGGCATCTACGTGCGGCAACGAGACTTCGCTCTTTGGAATCTCTTCCCACTCTTGGTCATGACGACTGTCGGGCTTGGGATCGTTTCCGCGGAGATGGCAGTTTTATTCAAGTCATGATGGTGCTGTGACGCACCAAAGACTGCCCTTCCGCTATCATTCTATCCCGTGGCCAAGAATATCTCGTGATGTCGATGCGGATGCCTGTATAATTCTTTGCACAGCATGTTGTTTTCAACACATACTTTGTCAACAGTTCACATTTTGCCAACTTGGAGGGAATCCGAGACGAGACGAGCTTGTATATATGATCGAGGGCTGATCCCCGGGGTTAGATCAGTAAGTTTATATACATATATGTATGTATCTGTGAAAGAAACATGGCATTCGACAAATCGTTAACTCACCCTCTATCCTAGTAGATGCAGAGGTCACACCCCTGCTCCGAGACTCGCGGCTGCGGCGCCATTGATGACTGCCGAGCGTGGGTAAACTATAAATTGTAGTTTGGTTGAAAACATCAAGTGACTGCGGCACATAAGTAGTACCCTTACATCGTGTTGATGCGAGGAAAGCATGAGAACCACAGCTTAGTTGCTTACCTCCACCATCTTGCTACGTTATGAAAGTACCACCGTTCGTTGGCAAATCGGACATGGCAGGTGCGGAGCAACTTGACCAGGCAAGAAAATATACAGTCTGCTGACCATTTTCAGCGGTAGAAATTGACAATGGCCGTCCAACAGTATGGGCGATGACATTTTCAGCGAACGGAGGATACCTCGTCAGCGGTGACGACACGGCCGTCCGGGTCCGACGAGTCGTGGATGGGGTGGAAGTGGGGACAATGGCAGCGCAGGATGTGCGAGCAATCGGTATCTCCCAGGATAGCAAATGGATCGTAGCAGGGACGGAACCAGGGAGAATTATCGTGTGGGATACGCACACATACGACAGGGTCTTCACACACCAACGGAGCGACGGCGTCATCCGGGCTGTCGATTTTTCTCCCGATTCTACTCGGCTGGTTGCGTCATGGAGCTGCACGGCTACTGTCTGGGACTTTTTGGCCGGAAAACAGGTTACACGTCCACTCCACCACCCGCACGAAGTAACTGCGGCCAAATACTCACCGCAAGGCGATCGGATCGCCACTTGCGCCAATCCTGGATCCGTTCGGGTCTACAACACTAACAATGGCGATTTGCTCCTCGACATCTTGACAGATGGCACCATAATTGACAACGCTGGCCTCATGTGGTCGCATGACGGGGAATATCTCCTGGTCGTCTCCGACCATAGAATCAAACAAGTTCGAGTATCCTCGTCAGTTGTCGAGGTGTTGCTAGTTTATGACTGTCAAGACTCGACCACTAGCATCATTCTATCAAACCATGAGGAACTCGTCGCATGCTCGTCGAACCGGACAGTCAAGTTTATTGACATATCGACGGGCAAGCTCGGTCAAATCATTAGACATGATCAGGACATACATTCAATAGCACTTTCGCTTGATCGGTTTCTCGCAACCTATACCAGAGGTGGGGAAATCACAATTAGAGCCCTCCGAGATAGTTCTCCTTCACTTTCCTTCAGCGTGGGTAATTGTATTGTACAAGTTTCATCAGGATTGACATTTGCTTGTCCTCACTCTCTCGCAACAGGGGCCGTTTGTGCTTGTAGGCGGTACAGTGCTCCATTCGTGGAATCAGGGTCAACTCGAAAAGACAGAAGCACTATTGACGGAAGAAATTGCTTTCGAGCATCTGAACCATCGTGCGCTTGCTTACAGATCTCTCGTACGGACACGTACGCGACAATTCGATGCGGCGTACGACGACGCCCAAAAGGTGATTCCTTTCTCTACGTTACTGGCTGACTACACTAAGTCTGGCTCACTCCAAGTCCATCCATATTCAACCGTCGGTCATTGGTTTCATCGCAAAAGCTGTAGCCCTTGTCAGTAATGGGAAAAGGCAAGAGGGATACCGAGCGTGCGATTTTGCTTTCAAATACTGTCATTCAGATCGGATGGATACTCTCCTTGCGATCAAGGTGGGCATTTGATTTGAGCGAGGTTAGATGTCTGTCTGATTCAGCTGTCTAGGCCGTCATCGTGTGTATAGCTGGAGAGTATTCTGACGCGATATCGCGCGTAGGTGACCTTGTTGCGACGACCCAAGACGACTCCGTATACCACACGATTCAGGTACACTTGAGCATTGTGCTACGCCACATATCCTAATCTAAACTTCCAGGCATATATGCATTTTCTCATGGGTAGCTCCCACATGGAGCACCAGAAATATGAGGATGCAATACAGTCATTTAGGCATGCACAAACACTTCAGATGCGACGTCATCCAAGTCGACGTCTTTGGACGATTTCATTGGTGAGCATCCTGTTGCCATCACGACTCTTTGACTATGGTTACCGATCCTTATGTCCAGATCTTTGGATGGCAATTTAACGATCTTGGAATCAGAATTGAACGGTGCCTCTGTGAAGCACTTTATACAGCTGGACACACGAAAGAGGCAGAAGAGGCACTTTTGGAGGTGATTGACAAGGTCACTGACATAACCATTATGAGTCAGCCCATGATCGAATGGATTTCTAGTGAGTTGTGTCATCGACATGTTCCCATGTACTCAATGTTTCTCCCCAGGTTTCATCGAACGATGTCTTTCAACCCCCGAAAGCAGTGCAGATGCAACACCGACGGCTGGCCAAGAAGAACAACCAACGAAACCAGCATCACTGTCTTTCGTCGGCCCATCGACTCGCATGCTGCTCGTGGCAGAGTGGGTCAGAATGAAGATAGGGTACAACTCTTGGGAAAGCGTCTTAGTTGCTGCAGCTAGTGTGAGTGTTTTTGCGTTGAGGTGTCCCATGTGCTCAACATTTTATGAAGTTCAGGGTTCCACGACTCATGATTTATCGGGCCACATGTGAACATCTCGAGGCGGACGATCGTTTAACGGTGGCGGCTGACTGTTTCCGTCAAATGTTGAATGAACTAGATATCAAGCACGTGGAGGCGAAATCGGGATGGGTTCAGGGTGAGTAATTCTGCATGCTACGCGGATAAGATTGATGCAACTTTCGCATGTTAGAGTTTAAACATCGTTGCTCCCAGAAGCTGGAGAACCGTGGCGACATCGCCATGAAGGCGCAGCAGCATGAAGATGCCATCTTACAGTATTCGGCTGCACTGGCCCTCGATTCAACCTCCCTGCTAGTGCTGCTCGCTAAGCGAAGCCAAGCATATGTAGCGAAGGGCATGTTGAAGGAGGCATTAGACGATGCGAATGAGGTATGGTAGTTTGTCCAGAGAAATATTAGACCTGGTTGATAAGATAATCATCAGATGATTAACCTTGACCCCTCATCGCCGTTCGGCTACGAGAGGAAACATGCAGCTTTACATGGGGCAGGGCTTTATAGAGATGCAATAGATACATTCGAAATGATGCTCTCAAAGATGTCGCACTCATCTGATCCAGAGATTCGTAGTGAGTGCGACAACATCTTCACGTTGGGGTTTGTCTCATAACTTGTTCGCGTAGGATGTTCTCCCCAGTATGTGCGGCCTGAAGAGACCAGGGAAACGATCCGCATGACCGTCCAGGATGCCATTCGTGGTTTACCCCGAGTGCTCATTCAGACCACTTCGGGGCGTTTGTTCAACAAGTTCGAGCAAGCTGCTGTGTTCGAATCATCCCCGGTATTTACGGAGCTTGTTTCGTCGATGACCACAAACATCGACAATGACCGCATTCAGCGCGAAGTTGCCCAGTTCTACCGCTACGCCGCGTTCTCGCACACGTGGGAAGAATGCGAGCCCCTCTTCGAACATGTCGTACATGTTTCTGTGTATGATCTCAAAGAATCCTTCACTCATGGCAAACTCCAAATGTTCTGCAACGTCGCTAGGGATTCCGGAATCAATTGGGCATGGAGTGATAACTGTTGCATCAACAAACAAGATCATGTCACACTCCAAGAGGCCCTTGTCGCCATGTTCAAGTGGTACGAGGGTTGCGCCCTGGTGATTGTCTTCCTCCGTGGCATTCGCTCTCCATCGAAACGCGGCGATCTCATGAGGAGTCGTTGGAATACACGAGCCTGGACCTTTCAGGAATATCATGCTGCCAAGGTAGTCCGATTTTACACCGAGGATTGGATACCGTACATGAATCTCGATCTTCCAAACCATAAGGAGTCTCCCGGAATCATTGCGGAAATGGAAGAAGCGACTGGTATGTCGGCACAAGCCTTGACGGAACTCTCCCCTGGCTTGAATAACATACGAGAGAAGCTGGCACTGGCTTCGCGGCGAGAGGCGACTTTTGTAGAGGATATAGCATATTCCCTGTTTGGGATATTTTCCGTCTCCTTGCCAGTTGTATATGGAGAGGGTGATGAAGCCCTTGGGCGGTTGCTCGCTCACCTGCTTGCCAGCTCGGGAGATACTAGCATCCTAGCATGGACAGGCACGTCCGGTCGCTTCAATAGCTGTCTTCCTGCGGATATCACTGTGTTCGATCATTCACCGACGTCGCATATTCCTTCAGCCCCCAGCGGCTTGCAAGTGCAACCATCATCGTTGAACGTCGCTGCAGTCATGAGGCTGTATGACCAGCTCATTAACCTCCCCGTGCCGTCACAATCAGGAAAACGGATAAAACTTCCGTGCATTGCCTTCAAAATGGGACGTCCTAAACGTACATCACCTACCGTTTTCCGAGCGAAGGCAGACGCTCTTGGGACCGTGGAAATCACGACAAAAGAAGACTTGTCCCAATTGCAATCAGCATACCTCATTCACCCTTGGATCGACTTCCTCCTTGACAGACAGCCCGCTTGGACTGAGGAGAATCCGCTCCCAGAAGGAGATAGGGTTTTGTCAGATGTCCCGCCATTGTTTAACCCCAACTCGACGTCGATAAGTCAGTGGAGGCCAGGTGTCATTGCTCGCCTCGGACGATCGCTCGTTCCACGCTCCGCCAGACCCATACACGACGCGTCATCATTTTTATCCTCCCCGTCACTCATGTCGCTCCCACGCAAGCAGCAGGATGCGCGGCAATTTGCTGCTCTCCTTAGGCAACCGTTTGGCGCACTCTTGGTAACGCCAACTCCCCACGTTGCAGCATACAGGAGGGTCGCCACGGACAGTACGATTACAGTACAGATACAGAAAGGCGTGGATTTTGACGACCTGATACCAAACGTACGCATGCTGGACGTGCTGTAATGAATCTGTCAATGTCAGTTTTGTGTTCGTTATTGGACCTTGAATTGCCCCTGATATGTGACGGGGATCAATCATATGTCGATAATCTATGGACCACTGTACGCGAGAGGTGTCAATTGTTCTAGGTGAAGTCAGCGCCACCATTATATACTGTATATGTTGACAAACTATATCGCCCGCCTAGCTCAATCGGATAGAGCGTCAGACTCTTAACTAGGCGATCTGAAGGCTGCGAGTTCGACCCTCGCGGTGGGCTAATGGTTTTTGTTGAGTCGATGCCCTTGTGAAGTAGATGTTCCTCGAATTCGAAGCATCCCTCAGGCTCAGTACATCCTCCTCTACCTCGACAGCCAGCCCCACAACGTCCGACTTTGCTGAATCCTTCCAAGAAAAAAGTTACAGGGCACCAATCTGATCCTCGCACAGTCCGAGGCTCCTTGGGCCGCGTCAGAAAATCCGTAGCAGACTACTCACGACAGATTTGTCACCCTCAACGAATTGGTCTTGCACAATCTTCTCTTTTATTAATTTTGAACTTTGCGTGTAACCAAATAACACAGTTGGTTTTATGCCCATTGGTTTGACCACCCGACTGAGAAGTGAGTGAGAACCCAGTAGCATGGCAGTCTAAGTCGTGAGGAATACGTACAATCGCCTTGTAAAACGGAGATATGCAACAGTCAATGAGCATCATGTCCTGGCACAATGGTCAACACCAATGACTTGGCAGCGCAAGAACATGCACATCACATGTTCGGCTTGCACGTCGCTCACCGATTGACCTCCTTCTGCCTACTTTCGATGAGATCCAACTGTCGACAACAAACTTCATCACACACTTACAACATAATCTGTTCATAGTAGTGACGCGAGAGCAAACGACTATCCCATTGGTCCAATTCTAGATAAAATACATCAGTAATTTCAAGTCGGTTTAGTCCATCAAGATAGTGGCGTCCAACCAGGACCTCGGTGCATCTCAACTGGCAAGGTACCAGTTTCAAACCTGTCATGGCCGGTCTTGTCGTCAGCCCAATTGGCCTGCAGCGCGTGGTCAGCGGTCGCCGACTGGTATCAATACAAATACAAGCCTGAGGGGAATAGACCTTACCAGAGGATGTCGAGCCGCTTATACGCCAAGCATCGAACCGAATCATGCGGAAGCTCGATTGGAACAAGTACAGAGAGGCAGCGTGACAATCGGCTCGGTGTAAACTCTTCAATATCCAGGGGTGGGACTCGGAATGCAACTTTGACAGTTCGCCTTTCAATAAATCAAAGTACATACTCATCGGTCATTTGAAGGCTGTCAATAGCACGGTGGGAATCACTGTTATTTTCACACGACTTGTCACCGAGCAAGTAACTGAATTTGCGGTTGTTTGACCTTATGAGGGTCAGAGCGAACTTCACCTGGTTGTCACCAGAACGCAACGAAACCGATCCAGGGTTGCCGCTGCGGAGTGTGGAAATGATAGATAATTGATAGGTGAAACGCACTGGTGCATACAGGATTGCGGGTCGCTCTCTGGGGCCCCGTGGGCATCCGATCCTTCGAGCATCGGGGAAAAGGAAGGAAGAACAACGGGAATGACCCAGATAATCTCAACCTGGCTGAACACTTTTTGCAGCGAATTATTAGGATGGGTCAAGTGCGTTATTTGTGGGTTGCGGACGACTCGTCCGTGATGACCGTAGGCACGGTCTGGACCAGGGCTGGCTGACCCATGCCGTTTTCCGGGCCGGAACGCCGGTCAGGCTGCGAGGAGGAAAAGTTGACGAGCGAGCGGAGTGGAAAATATCTAGAGACAAGGAACTGTGCCAACCCTCCTTTATACTACCATGGTGATCGCGGTCGCCTCTAAGTACGACCCGAGGCACGTGCATGTAGGTGAGAACTTGGTGAGAACCCGACTTCAAGCATCACATTTAACGCCTGTACTTGCTTAACTACATCCTTACTTAACAAGAGGTAAGCCAGGGTAAGCCTCACGTCGGGCATAATTCAGCCTTGAGCGTATCTTGCTTAGTGCCTGCCAGCATGCACTGACTAGGACAGTGATAGGCTATATATGTGGGCGGGTACCTATCACTGTACCCCTGCCGTGTTGCCAAACACGCTCAGATAATCTGACGAGTTGTTTGGTTGCTTTCCAATCCTGTCGACTGAAACGACGGTTTCCCTACCCTTGTTGACGCTGAACCCCGAATGGTGGTCTCTCCCGGATGTCATTCATGCGCCTTCTCAGTATTTACCCGCCAGGTGACAACAAGATGTCTGTCATACTATGCACCTACAGGTCTTATCACGTAAACGGCACGGTGTCGTCGTTTTGTCGTCGTGGCTCGTGGAAATACTTCAGGAATTGGCAGGTGGTTGACGCGGGTTAAGCTTACTGACGCTTGCTTATCGCCTGCGCCTGCGTCCACAGCGAAGTCCCTTGCGAGTCCGCGACCAAGCGGCTAGCTATATCGTGGATCATAGATCCACGCCCGTCTCTCTTTTTAGCTCGACAAGTTCTTCAATCTGTGCCGTCCCGGCGTCGAGCTTGGTTGACCCCATACCCCAGCATACTCCGACTTTATCTTTTTTTCAAATAGGCATGCCAAGCATCGCAATCCGAGTCCGAGCATCGGTCTTGAGGGTGCAGAACGACATCCATTGACTGAAGGCCGAACCCAAGCCCAAACCCTGCTCACAAATCAGCCCCATCCTTCGTCCGTGTGATATGATAATTTATTTGACTGGTCTGGGTACCAACCATCGGTCCGAATCGATATTCAATCTTCCATTTATCGGCCCGACCACGTCCACGATATCAACGACCCACCCCCGTCCAAGGCTTTGCCAAGCACGCTTGTCAGCCATCCACACGCGGATCATCATCGCCCAGTTTCACGGGAACACCCACACGCCAAGAACGACACGTCCGTGCCATCAACGTCTTGATTGGTCCATGCTCCATGGGCGAGAAGCGTTCACCGTTCACCGCCGGATCACGGGCACCCCCGCGACATATCCCAACGCCACAAAGGCGGCAACACCGCGGTTCCCCGTACGCCCCCACGGATCCGAATCAAGCTCCAAAACGCTTGATGGAACCACTTGACGGCGCCACGGCTCGTTCGGTCTTCCGGTCCTCTCCTCTCCTCTCCCTCGCCGCTCCGCTACGTGTCCTTGACATGACCGTCAGGTCCGTCACACTCCGGCCGACCCGCAATCACCCCAGTACACCGCTATCCACTACTACCCCTTACCCCGTTTTAGAACAACGTGTTGCTCCGTTCGAATCGCGCGTCGAGAACCCAAACCCCATGGTCTAGCATGGCCTCGAACCGGAGGTTGTAGAAACGCGCCCCTGCGCGCCGAATGCTCGGTACGTCGGAAGTACGCGGCCAAACTCTTGAAGGAGTTCTAGAAGCGATCATAACAATAAAAATAAAATAAAAGGGGGGGGACCGTGATGATCCGTGTCACAGGGTGTGTAGCTGATTCGGATTGGCAAAAGGGTTTGTCGTGCGGCGCCGCCGACATCCGCACACCGTTTCCGTTTCCTACTTACGCTTACGCCTTATTTGACCGTGCCGGAACTGGGATTGGTGATTGTTCATTTGATTTTTCGGTATTTTCCCTCCTGACAAATATTTGTACCACGACGGCGATCCGTCCGAGCATATGGAAATGGACCTACTTGGACAGTCAAATCTGAGAAAAGAACACCCCAAAAACCTCGCATTGCCCAATCAAGAAAACGTACAACAAACAAGACCACGTACACGCACGTATGACAGAGTACCATATGCATGAAGGGGTCGATAACCGTGCCCTATTTCGCACACAACAGTGAGCAAAGATAACCAATGATTTCATGAAAAAACAAGGGGAAAAGCCCAAATATTTAAAAAGCCCTCTACGCGATGTGTCGTTTTTATGGTGAAAATGAACGTCGTTGGGATATGAAGATGAGAGCGGAGGGTGAATATGATGCAAAATACCAGTGTATGAATGAATGTAACCACGTTGGATGCGACTGATGCATGAATAGATAACGATGAGACCGAACAAGTGATGAGAAACATGAGAATGATCGTTGCATGATTAACCATTTGGACCTAGACCTGCGAGGCGTCCAAATACCGACGGCAAGAGAATCCGCATTACCTTCAGAACCGAACCTCTTCCGGTTCCCAAACTTCTGGGAATGCATACCACATCGCAGGAAGGGGAGAAAGTCTGATGTCGCCGTCCTCGGGTCCACTAATCGCGTAATCGAGCCACGCGTCTTGATAACGGTGCGTGCCCGTTCGCTTGCGGTACTCGAACCCCACTTTTCGAAGCGACTTGAGGCCACGTGCAAAAAAGGCGGCGCACTCATGCCGCACGACACGCCAAGATTCCATGTCGTCAATTTCGTCGTATTCCGGGAATTGCATGCACAACCGGAGGTCGCGCAAGGAGGAAAGGGGGGAGAGGGCTTCTAGATATTCCTGCTGTGTGCGATGCAAGATGAAAGCAACGTTTCCAGGGTCAGCATCCTGTTCCAATGATCGCCGCGATCAAAATAAGGACATGATGGCAAAAGCCGATGTAGACGGTGGCAAGGAAGACGGGAGGGAGGAAGAGTGGACGTACACAGGAAGCCACAGACTTGCCATCGTGGTATCCGCACCGCTCTATCTCGAGGATTTCGAGTTGAGGACAGTGAGCAGCTATCAAGCGACATATAGAGGGGGTGAGCTTGTCTTCGATGATGATGCGGAGATGTTTTAGAGGACAATTGCTTGCGCCGACATCTGCAATAACGCTTTCGACTTGAGGTTGGGAGAGAGCAATGGGCCAACGAGGGAGATCAACGAGAGCCATGATGGCTAAGCGACGGAGGTTTGTCATGTAGTTGAAGATGCCATTGAGAGCGCAGGCATTCGATATAGCGAAACTGTCCAAGGAGGCGAGTTTTGCGAGATTTTCTGGACTGGCGACGGTGTATGGATCAAGGAAGCGATACTCTTGGTTTTTCGTTTGAGGGAAAAGAAGACGAAAATCGCGTAAAGAGGGCATCCTGTGCAACACATCAAAGAGGCGAGGGATCTGGAGGGAGGCTGGGCCCATTTGAAATGAGATGTTAATATGGAGATTCGGGATTCGTCCATGGAGAACGAAGGTCGTGAGGGCGGGCCAGTCGATCGTTGCAAGACAAGTGTAAGCGGCGAGGTCCCCAGATAGCTCCAAATGTGTGAGCGTAGGGGCATGCTGGCGCAAGAAGACACCGGAGGAACGAATTTCCCGAAAACCGCGAAGGTTTGCCTGTGCTCTGTATTTTCTCCTCCAATCACGCATGAAGTAGGTTATTTCTGCGAATTTTGGATCTGTTGGACCGTCTCCGATGCGGAGCGTTTGTCCGACGGGAGTGAGGTTTACGCGGCGGAGTGGCACGGGGAAGAATTGCATGAGACTCTGATCGATTGGAGTGTCGATCAGGGTGAAGGATGCGAGGGAACGACACTGGCCAAGTGCCTCGTAGAGCGCTTGAGGGGGGAGAAAGGGAGTGCTGAGCGTCACTTTGGTGAGTTTTGGCATGCGTGAGAGGGCATGGATGGGGTGTTCCATGTGGTAGGGACAATAAATATTCTCGCGATCGAGATAGCCATGGCGAATGCGACCTGGTTCTGTCCACTCGTCGTGCCAATCGAGACGAAAGTGCCTGAGGGCCGTGATGAGAAAAAAATGGTAAAAAAGTTGGAGAGGATCAGGTACCTGATGTACGGCCAAAGCGACTCTGGGTAGAAGAGGAGTGCGTTGTCTCTGTCAGTCTTTGATTTTTGTGGCCATCGGACCTCTGCAAAGAGAAATGGGAGACAAGCCTGACGGACGTGACGAGAGGTGGTCGCGAGGTTGAGGAGGGACGGAGAGACGGAGTCCTTGCCTGTAGGGACGAGATGGGTTATGACGAGGGGGAATATGTCTGCGATTAGAGACATGAGTAGGGGCTGGAGAGTGGTTACTTAGTAGTCCAAGTCAGTGTCACCGGTTCAAAAGGCAGGCAGAGGGCAGTGGACGACCGACCGCATCAGCCAGGCAGGGTCGTAAATATGTCGATCAACCCCATATTCACAGGTCTAGAAGCTCGGTCTAGACTCGATTACCAAATCAACTACATACATACTTCCTACACACACGCACACACACAGCACACAGCACACACACAGTGACTTTGGTTACTTGGTCGCGTACTTCTCCGTCCATTCCCTACTCACTCGCTGCGCATCCTTCTCGTTCTCCTTGTAGTGCTTTGCAACGTCCGTCGCAAGCGGGTCGTCCGGGTTCGGCGCACTAAGCAGCGCTTGTATCGACAGCAGCACAGTCCGGATCTGCAACGCTGGCGACCATTTATCTGTCCAGTGTCACGAGTCGTCGCATCAAACAACCACTGCGTACACACACCTTTCAGAATGTCCAGACAGATGCGCCCCAGTTTATCTATAGCGACCATCGGGAATTATGTGAGCACAGGAAGTAAAATACGCCACTCCACTTTTGGCAACGCAACGCATGCTTCTCGTGTTCAAATTCAACTCACCGATATTGGGATGGTATATCTTAGTTAGGAACCGCACTTTGGGCGGGCTCATGGGATACTCCTCGGGAAGGAACAGTTCTAAATGAAACACGCCCTCTATCACAACCGTCAGACCATGCATCGTGTGCCCATCAGCCGTGACTTACGTTGAAACGGACTCCCGTCAGGTCCTTGGATCGTGACATCAAAGTAACGCAGGTTGTCTTCATGCGGTGCAGCTGTAATCCCAGGTGCCGGGTCGGCGACGAGGCGCTCAGTTTCCTGGCCATTTGTGTTCGCACACAGCGAGGTCAGCGGTGCGGGTACCACGACATGGCCACGCTGGCGATAATTACCTTGATGATTCGCTAGATCGTCCGTACACGGTCTCGTCAGCTCGCTGTAATGCCACAGTATACTTGATCCACACCTTTGGTAGTGCCATTTCGAAGGCGTAAAAGGTTGTCGTGCGTGGCAGATGAGCAGCGATGGTCAAAGCGCCGTCGCCATCCCCTTCGGAGACACCCGAATTCCGACAAACAGTGACATCAATATTCCCACGCTTCCTTTGTCACAACCATGGCGGATGTAAGTCCAATCTCCAGCTGGGCCGCCCTTCAATATAGATACACCACCACTGACGACCTCTAGGAAAATGACGACTGGGTCAAGCTCGTCAGCTCTGATGGTTATGCTTTTCTTATAAAACGCAGCGTCGCCATGATGAGCGGAACCCTCAAGAACATGCTTAATTTCGACAGTAATGTAGTTCCCTTTCGAACCAAGTGCGCTGTGTTCCATTACTGCTGCTATAGGTAGCTTCAAAGAAGCACTGGCCAATACCTGCCCAATCAGCGAACGGCAAGTTATCAACTGCGAGTCGTGATTTCAGATTCCGCTTACACAGAAATCGCCGTTGCTTCCATATCGACAGAGCCCCTGTTGTCGAAAAAGTTTGTGAATACATGTCTTTCAAGGCGCATTACGAAGGCCCGGGTTCCAAGGAAGACATCCCAATCAACGAGTTCACAGAACGAATACCTCCCGAAATCGCGCTCGAACTGTATGTCTGCATTGATGCCGATCTGTCCCCTACTAAATTCAAATTTTGCTCGCCCGAATCCACTTCCGTGCTTGTCATTCTAGACTCCTTGCTGCGGATTACCTTGAAGGTAAATATTTATCTATCGTTTTGAAAATAGAACATTGATATTAAGTTGGTACCTCGTCTATGTTCCTAGTTTGACGCTCTAAGCGACTTGGTCGTTGCGCCTGATGAAAACTGATACCCTGGTGGAAGCGGTGTCATTCGTATCTCATGCTTCGGGTGTGGCGGCTCGACGTGAGGCGGCGCAAAGTACGATCTTCCATTTATTCGATTAAGTATTCCAACGAGAACACGTTTTGAACCATGTGGATGACGTATGGGAATCTTTACTGCAAAGTCACTTCTTCGATATTCGGCTCTGGGATCAATCGAAACCCCGGTTACGTGCGTGTCTGCGCCGACACATACCTATTTTCAAGTCTGCTCTTCAAGAATTTGCATGTCCATACTTGGTTCTATGCTGGAACAAGGAAGGAAACTTTGGCCCAACCATATCACGTTGGATGGGACTTAGCGTGGCCATCATCAATGCCATTTTCGTTGGATTGACCCCTTTCTCGGATATGCAGCCTCCAACCAGCTTCCAGTACGGTCTAATGGTATGCGTTCTCCAATTCAGTTGGTAGAATCCAATTCCCGAGGCAGTGGACATGCGATTTCATTAGGTTTGCGCCTGGTACACATCGATGGAATTTAAGTGCCGACCACG
>JBBPLG010000181.1:0-36120 GCA_038089695.1 Xanthoconium separans | reverse complement strand
CATGGACTACTTCTTCTTCTCAGCGATCAGCCATTTCTCATCGCTGACGCATATCCTTGCTTCCTATGACATTGCATGCCAGTGGAGCAAGCGGGTATGGGAGAGGATGAAGACACTTCCCTCGTTTCTTTGGCTTGACCTTCAAGCTAGACATGTGGATTTTGCCGTGCCTAAGTTCCATTTACCTGCACACAAAGACACGTGTCAGCTAAATTACTCGTTTAATTTCATCCCTCGGGTAGGATGTACGGATGGCGAAGCACCAGAGCATGGGTGGGCCAATATCAATCCGGTAGCAGCAAGCACGAAAGAAATGGGCCCTGGTTCCCGCAGAGATACATTAGATGACTTCTTCGGCGATTGGAATTGGAAAAAGACCGTTGGATTAGGTAACTGTTCGTCGACTTGCATTACATACGATAGGCAGACTAACAAGTCGTTTCATGCAAGGTGATGCATTACTTACGAAGATGAACGAAGCTGTAATGCAAAGCCAGCAGCAACGCACTGCACTAAAGGAGCTAGAGAGTGCCTTGCTTCCGAATCAAGCATTGCAATGGAAAACTGAGGTCGAAGCTTGGGAGGCAAATCGGGAACTACCAAATCCATACCGCCGCAAATGAGAGGGTGAGGCCTATTATCATTTTCCATATCTGTAGTCTTATACTTGGCAGCGGTGACGCAAGCCATGATTCGCCTTGAACTTGCCAAGGAGGAAGCATCGCTACTGCAAGCCGGAGATGACATTTCGCTTGACCCAGAAGTGTCTTCGAGCAACTTGATTAGCATAGGGCTAGATCTAGAGGACCAACAGTGCATTATCGTTAGGGATTCGGTTAGATGTGTTATTGATATGTCCTAGGCGCCGTTTAGCAGCATCTATAACCTCCCTTGCCTCTGATGGCACGGACACACAGAAGTTAAACATACAGAACCGGAAAAATATACTACAGCGTAAAATCGACTCGTGGTCCTCCTATCAGCTACTGTACATGCCACTGGTCGCACAGCAGCGCGCAAACGATATCAGCAACGCTGACCCAGTGCAGGAAGCATGCCCGCAATTTTTTAAACTTCTTTTGCCCTCGCAGTGTCCTTCTTCGTTCAGCAACCGTCGTTTGAAGGAGTATGAGTGGAAGCTACGTTATGCCCAAGGGTTAGATGCGCTGGAGGAAATCCGACAGAGTATTCGCCTTCGCTCCCACCTTCTACAGTTCAAACAAGTGAATATCCGGGGCCAGGCGGCGAATACACATGCACAGAACACACTGAACGCTGTAAGAGACAAGATCAAGGGCAGCGTCAGTAAGTACCGCGCTGCACATGCGGCACTCGTGTCTTTGAGCCCTGCGCTTGGGAAGACAGGATGGGACGTGATCTTGCATGCATTGCAGGACGACGATGTTCGCGCTCTGGGCATGGGCCTCGACAAAGAAACAGAGGGTCGACGCACCATCTCCTGGATATGGCAGACGCCAGGGATGTTGGATAGCCAAGATGAGGACTTAGAAGACGGTGAGTGTGTCTCTAGGATGTGAACAATGAAATTGACTTTTCTTTTCAGCACTGCGTGTTGAGTGGTGCAAGGTGCGGGCAAGAAGCCATCGGTGGACCGAAGAAGTTGCGTTGCTTGTGGAAGAAATGCGCCGCGTCAAGGAATTCTTCGACTGGAAAGTGCGGTGGTGGCAAGAACAGGCTAGTCGTCATCAAATGCAGGATGAGAGTTTGCGAGAGGGCTTGACAGCGTATTGCGCTCGACAAGCAGCGGTCTTCACTGGTTTAAAGCTGTCGTGTGAAAAGAAATGGAAGGATGTTCCTATTTCCATCGACTCTGCGGACATGATTCCTTAGCTCACGTGTACTGTACCTGGGATCTAAGATTGACATTTATGAAAGGGACGGACAAGCCTCCCTATGCATCCGACCCACTCGCACGATCCCATTTAAGAAAGGAGGGACGGACCAAAGGGCCTCAACCCGATCGCGATCCCCCACATACCAAAGAAAGGAAAGGGCAACGTGGAGTGACCCGTTGAAGCTGCTCTCATTTAGAGGTCGTTCGTGCATGACCAAATACAAATGCCTATGCACAACAGTAAAACCTGTTATTACATGTGGTAATGCATAACTTCTACGGGTACGGGTGATGTAATATCAGTGAGATCAGACTGAAAATTAACTTTACTTACGATCCCCATATGAACGACGCCCGTCGCTCCCCTCTAGTCATTGTCATATATGTTGCAACGTCAAGATTCTCCCCACCACGATCACCACGAACGCGTGAAGGCAAACCGTAAACTGAGATGGCAAATTGGAATAGATTGAGCACTGTAGCCGATCGATTGTTGTTACTTGCACGTAAAGCAGTCACCTACAAGACTAGTTAGCATACCGTACATACAAATGGTGTTGTACACACCGTCCGGCAGAACCCATCAATCATTCCATGAATCACGATGCCCCATCGGATCAGCTTGTGATGGCCGTCAAGATGCCAAAGTGCATTTGGGCGCTTGACGTGATATCGCCGGCGACGTTTCACCTGCCGATTACGGAGTATTTGACCAACACGATCAACACGATTCAAGGACTGCACTACGCGACGATGCTGTATGCGTATTCCATTTTGTCGTAAAAATCCAACAATATACCGTAATCCAGATTCAGGTCGTCGTTCCTTGAACTGGATAATAAGGCTGTCCAGTTCAGCATTGTTGAGGTGCGAATACCTCCGTTCAATCCCGTTTTGCCGCATGTAGTTATAGACAGTGTTACGATGAACACCCAGGGTCCTCGCCAATTCCGTGATCGTGATTTGACGAGCATTCGAGAGGGCCTCCTCTAGATAGTCAATGTTAATGGCCTTCTTTGGCCGCCCCCGTAAACCAGACTTGACAATCTTGACTGGCTGTGGTATATCAACATTGGTTTCGAGACTATAGTTCAATCACTTAGTAACCACAAAACCATTAGTGTAGTGGATTACCTATTTCCCAGGCTTGCACGAAAATCCTGGAGTGACTTTGCAATGGACGCAAGGGCGACAGCGGCTGCAGCAAGCCACTCTGCTATACCTGGATCAGTAGCTGCGAGATCTTCCTCAACTGCTTCAAGAAGTGGGAGTGCACCAGTTATTATCGCGTCGAGATGAAAATTAATGCGGAGAGGATCGGCGTCCTCCTGGGCTGAGACTTGAAGTGCATGCCGATATATCCTTGAAATCGTATCATGGGCAGTCACAATATTCGCTGGGTACCTGGCAGCGTGCGGCAAACAAGGCAGGAAAGGTGGAGGGTCCGCCATTGTTGACGGTCACTGAGAACTCTTGCTGTGGCTGTACTGTACACTGTCAACGCCCTAACATCCTTTTCCGTCGTCACTGCTACTCAACGCACATCCAGGGCCATTGTGCCTCAGTCCCAGGTGCGCCAACTGGCAGATGTCCCTCATGAACGCTAAAGCTACCCACCAGCTGTCCTGCCACAGTCACTGCCTCCCGCCTATTGGCCACTCTGCCATCTTTGATGGCCGCCGCTGCAATCTGGCTGGCTTGACCAATCCTCGGTAATATTCATTGAGCGCATCCACGTACATACCATTATCCTATTCCATCATCATATGCAACCAAGAATTTTCTCGTCATCACCTCTCTTATTCATCGTTATGTCTTATTGGCCTATGCCCACCTCCATGCAAGCTACCGTTGTTTTGGTAGTAGCGAGATATCTAGATCTGCGAGGTATAAACAAACATAAATACTGAGGCTTGCGTCAAACCACGTAGTACTATTGCTGCGGCTTTGAGGATTTACCCACTTTCCCTTCTATTCTGTGACCTGCGTTACCTCAAGGTCCCCCAATGGCAAGCTCCATGACTACAGTAGTATCCCGACACACCAAATTTTATTTTGACGATCCAGGTTCCCGTGTTTTCCTCGTACGTGTAGTCGCTGTGCAATGCGTGTGTGGACTGATGGACTCCATAGGTCGAGAATGTGTTGTACAAACTCTCCATGGGGACTCTGTGTCGGCACTCTCAGGTCCTCGCGGATATGTTCAAGGCAGCCAAAGAGAACCCTGACGAAGGCCAAAGCGACGACAATCCGATCGAAATCCCGCACCTGTTGTCATCAACATTCGATCTCTTCGTTGCACACCACTTTGGATTGTAAGTTTATATTCTGATCACTACTAACTACGACTAACATGTTGGTAGTCCTCGTCAAGGAATCAGATACTCCTCGAATGAACTTTTAGCCTTCTTGGCATTCTGTGACAAGTATGAATGTGACTTGACGAAGTCGTTCGTTGTGAGCCGCATCGAAGCATTGAGCTGGGATTTTCACTCTGCACGGCTCATGGATCTCGCACTTACCTATCGGCTTCCATCCTTGTTCCGAATTGCATTCAAGAGTCTTACCAATGTCCCCCTTACAGAGCTCACAAAAGAGCACCGCGCAATGATCGGTTCGGAGGTCTTTGCTAGCTTGGCGATTGCCAAGTCTGTCCTCGATCAACACTGCCGAATCATAGCTGCTGAAGAGCCTCGCATCGTCGCACATGCGGAGGATTGTCAAGACCCGCCAGCCTGCGAAGCAGACTGGCATGGTGTCTGGTGGAACGGCATGGGTCGGTTCCTGCTGGATGGACGAAACCCCCTGCCATATGATGAGGCGGTCCAACGCTTCAAGACGGAGATGCGGTTTGGACAGGTTAGCATGGGTTGCAGACGGAAAATGTTCCGATTGTTAGACGAGCGCATTGCATTCCGACGTGCGGACGATTTCATCAATGAACTTTGTGATTATCTTGTTACACAACTCAGTCTCAATTCGTAACATAGTCGTGCTATGTTCTTGTGAATAGTATCTACGAGTCATAAAAATTGTTGTTGTATGGATTATACTATTCTTGTCTGACAAACAATGCCCATTCACGTCTTCAGGTTGTCACCATTGGTGTAGACTTCAAGATTCGTACCATTGAGCTCAAAGGAAAGACCGTCAAGCTTCAGATTGTTCTTCATCTCGAGCCTGTCGGTTGTTCTTTGTATGCTTCCAAAGCCACCCACGACTGGTTTATTTGGAGTTTTGCCACTTGTTACTCACACATCTCTACGCGCACTCTCTGGTGGGACACTGCCGGTTCGTACTTGCCACTCGCCACCCTCAACCTTTCCTACAACTGTAACATAGGTCAGGAAAGATTCCGCACATTCACATCCTCACACTGCTGAGGTGCCCACGGCATCATCGATTCATCGTTGTCTACAATGTCACGGACAATGGTGAGTTCTTCCCCGTCTTTGCTCCACCATGGTTACCAATTGAATCCATTAGACACTTTTACGAACGTCAAGCAATGGTTGCAGGAAATCGACAGATATGCATTGGAAGGCGTCAACAAGCTCTTGGTAGGGAACAAGTCCGACCTTACTTACGAGCAAGAAGGTGGTCGAGTACAGCGTGGCAAAGGTAATATGTATTGATTTGTGTAGTGCGCACCCTGTTCAACCTTTCATTCCAGGAGTTTTCTGATCAATTATCCATCCCTTTCTTGGAGACCTCTGCCGCGGCTAAGAACGCAACGAACGTCGAGCAAGCCTTCTTGAGCGTTCTTTCAGAATGGGCTCCACGTCAATGCCTGCTGGCGGTGCAAGGCCCTCGACTGTCACCCCTGGCCAATCAGTACAGCAACAGCAGTCTGGCGGGTGCTGCTAAACTGGAACGCCTGTGGTGGACTAGCGGGCTCGTTTTTTTTTACATTTCTTTGACTCAGCTTTATTCAAGGATATCTGTTACGATCTTGTCGGACGCTACGTTTATTTCTTTTCTTTGTCATCTTTCGGACTCACTTCTCTTCTCACGATGGGACGACCCCATCCGATGTCTTCCGATCTATCCCTACGATGCTGTATTGTCTCTCGCCGACTTTCGCCGAGTATGACTTCCGTTCTATCCCGCTCGCTGATGTTCCGCTCTTCCGGACAGCGGGATCCCGTTTCCTTGATCCGTTTCCTCTTCGTCCATTTTGTTCTGACTTACGGAACACTTACTTTCCTATGGGACCCGATGGTCCGTGCTATTTCTTGCATCGTATAAATACTCGAGCCCTGTACTTGTAGAAACCAATCTAGTTCTACGCAATCTATACTGCGATTACTGGAGTTCCACTCGCTCGAAGTCCTCAACTTCTCGCTTGTGTCCCTTCCCTTTCCCTTTGCGAAGAACTAGGACTTCGCGTCGTTACAAGAGGATCCCTTCCTTGGGATTGAGTACGACATCTTCGACTTCGCTCAGCTTAAGTCGAAGATCATCAAACAGAACACTGCTTACTCTTACTCGTCCTCTGCGACTGTGTTTACTCCAGTCGTCACGGTAAGCGTAACAATATCGTTAGCATCATGCATGCGGTACAATAGGTGCGATATTCCTTCATTTACATCTACATTCTCTCCGGAGTACTGCTAAACCGTAGTTGGACTGGATTGATTTCTGTTTGAAGCTGGTCTCCGTCTGTTGCTTGTCCCCGGATGCTATTTGGTAAAGGGTTTCGTCCCATTGCCAGGATGGTGACACGGGTGGATCCCCCATGGGACCGTTTACTCTTATCGATCAAGTTGACAAGCCAGCCGAGCACTACAAAAGCTGACCGCTCATCGTTTTATCAGTCAGGACACCCCCCTTCTAGTCCCCTCGTCCCAGCTTCAGCTTGTATCATGTCTCGTCCTGGCAGCCCACCCCAGGGTAACAGGCGTCTTCAGGTCGTCACCAATTCCTTCAAAATCACCGGTCTTCCTAAGCAGTCTTACTATCAATATGATGGTGAGCTTTGCAGCCACTGTGTCGTCACCACACGGTACTGATCATTCCAATCACTTAAATCGTGTCCCGGGGGGGCTGGGGTTGCACATGTAGTGTGTGAGTGTTACAAGCCTGCGCACAGCCCTACGTCATGCCCGCTCACGCATGTTGGTCATTTTTTAGCATTCCATAACGAAAGGCTGTCGAGGGGGACAGAATCACGCCGCCGCATCAAGGTCTTTGAGAGACTTCAAAACCATACTCAGCCGGACGTTTTCAATCCCAACGTCCTTCCCTTCAGAAATGCGGCCACGGTAAGTCGGTCAGAGGGTTAGGAACCGTGTAGCGTCCTGATCACGCATCCGATAGTTTGATGTCAATATGTCGGGCCATGCCCCCAGAGACACGGCAGCTCAAAAGCGCAGTGTCGTCAAGGTCACTTTGAAGCGCGTCGATGCCGCACCCATTACATTCGAGTCAGCCCCTTCTTCTCTAACTAGTCGTTTACTTATGGCTCGGCAGGGATTTCCAGCGCCTCCTCGATGGCCATACCACGCAATTCAACACACATCCAAGGTCGTCGCACCCCAGTCCGTACACCTACTGGCGGACATAAAAGAAGACGTCAATTTATTTCCCGACTCTCTACTCCCCCCTCAGTACATGGTCCGTCTGCCACCCAAAATTTCCCCCCATCGGAGCTATCCGTCTACGTCACATACAAGCGCTCGCTGGCAACCACCCACCTCTCCAGTTCATTCCATCTCACTCATCGCCACTTGCCTATTTCATCACCCTCTATCCCCCTCACACCACCCACCATCCTTATTCATTACTTTTACTACATCTCCGAGTCTCTGTAAATTAGTAGAATGCCAATTATGCATCATATTTCATGTCTGAGTCAATCAATACATATGGTATACCAACAGGGGATAGACACCCATGTACCAGGGAATGCAGCGCGCGCAACGGGGGATACAATGCACGCAGATCAGGGAATGTGGCGCGCACCGGGGGATACAACGCGCGCCAATCAGGGAATGTGGTGCGCACCGGGGGATACAACGCGCGCCGATCAGGGAATGTGGCGCGCACAACGGGGAATACAACGCGCACCGGGGAATACGGCGCGCGCGCGACAGCGCGGCAAGTGGTGGGAATTTTTTGTGCATTTGTAACGCCATAAGTCAATGGCATTGTTGAAACGTCGATTTGCAGATTTGATTACGCTGTGACGTGTGGAGCGATGATGTCATAACCCATTTAGTGTCCCATGTGGGATTCAGTTCGATTCCAAAACACAACCACCATCATCTCAGTTTTGTCTTCGTGCACGCCATGGTCACTCAGAACTTTGTCGGCGACAAGCCTGTCGATACGTTCCCCCCAGCAGCCATACAAAAGATCCCAGACGACGAACTCACCAAACGTGAACTTGAACGCTTGTCCAAGGGGGTTGACAAGGAACCCGGGGCAAACAAGCGCGCCGGGGTCGCCACCCGTGATCCAACGCGTGCGTCCTTGGTCCCGTTCACGGCGATTCATGCATATTGACCTTTGTACATCAGAGTTTGATACTAGACGTGGAGGTCAAGGCAATCATTTGCCGACCAAAGGTACCCTCGTTGCGAATTTCCACCCTTTGCCTCTATCAGGGCTAAGCGCTGACCCCTTGTTGTAGATCCTGTCATCTAGCTTGTAGGATGTGCAGCAGGAATGATTGTATTATAGATTTTGTAACACGACAGCTGGAATGGAATGTATGTGAGCCAGGCTATGCTAACTGAAAAGATATTCGTCTAAATCACGCTCTGAAACGAGGACAGGAAGTAACCAGTGAGCCAAGGGAGGTATATAAGAAGGATAGAACAAAAGCCGTGACAAGCAGGCAGGTACATGTAGGATGTCAAAGGAACAGCGTGCGTGTTCGTCACTGGACTCAAGCATCCCGATGTCAATCACGATCGTCGATCTAGATCTGAGAATTCTACCCAGGGGCATCAATGTTACTGGGATCATCCAAGGATTGGAGACGCCAGAAGCAGATCTTGAACTACCACCATTTCTGTGACGGTGTGCTCTCTGACGATGTCACGAAATGTAGATTTGAAAGTAGATTCCTCCCTTTCTTAGCTCTCCTTGTGGCCTTGGATACAGATTGTGCCAGATGATTGATGTTGCTGCATATGTTCAGGCATAAGTGTCAGTCGGCAGCTTTCAACAAACGTACGTTTTATCGTCACCTCGTCTTTCTGTCGTACCCACCCACTCAGTTGCTCTTTACCTTGAGACGTGTTCTGCAAGTTTGGGCCCTGTGGCAACAGAACAAAGCTGTTGCAAACATGTGGCCCCTATCCATGTTCGATTAAACATCAACGAGTTCCTTATGTAACACAGATACAAGATATGCTTACCCAACAACCATATTCTGGCCCACGCAAAATCGTTCTTGCGTTTGATATCGGTACCACGTACAGTGGCATCTCCTACTGTATCCTCCAGCCAGGGCAAATTCCAGAGATCCATGGAGTTACCAAGCAGAGTTACAAGTTTATTTTCTTATCCATATTTTCTGATATTCTTGTAGATTTCCTGGCCAAGGAAAGGGCCGTGGCAATGCCAAAGTGCCTTCGATCTTGTATTATGATTCCTTTGGGAAAGTCAAAGCAGTTGGGAACGAGGCGCTCACCATGAACGCAATAAACAATGCGGATGAATACGGATGGGAAAAGGCAGAATGGTTGGCAGTCGCCCTCTATGCTATAATCATTCTAATGCGTTCATTGGACCCAGGTGGAAACTTCATCTCCGTCCACGGCATTTGGCGTCTGCCCACATCAAGGACAAAGATGTACCCCCACTCCCGTATGGAAAATCCGCCGTCGACGTTCTGACTGATTTCATCGAATATCTCTTTGGATCCGCCAAAACACACGTCCAGGAACATCATATGGGACTTCACTGGAACTCGATGCGAAGTTCAATCGAGTTTGTATTTTCTCACCCGAATGGATGGGAGGGTCTACAGCAGCAAATATATCGCGAAGCAATTGAACGCGCCGGTCTCATACCCTCCACGTCAGAGGGAAGATCTCGTGTGCATTTAGTGACCGAAGGCGAGGCAAGCTTGCATTATTGTATTTCAGGAATGCCCAAGCAACAGGCCAACTCGAGGCCTCGAGCAGTTGATGCCGGTGAAGAGACCATTGATCTAAGTTCCTATTCAGTGAAATTCCGGCCGATTTCCTGCAAAGAGGTTGCTCTAGCTGAATGTATGTTTTTTACGCTGAAAACGTGCACTGGCTCATTTATCAACCTTCCAAGGCCGCTTGCAAGGAGCCGTATTCGTCACCCGTCGGGCGGCAAATCTATTATCAAGTAATCTCTTTTATTGTTTAATGACGAGCCATATATAAATTCTGAACACAGGAAAACTTGAAGGCTCGTCTCACTGCAGCGTTGATGAGATGGAAGAACTTGCACGCAAATTCGACGAATCCACAAAGCTTACTATACGTAGTCCCGACGAACCGGTTTACCTGATGGTTGGAAACATTCGGTACAACAATTCCCGGTTTGATATTAAACGCGGAGCATTGAAATTGTCAGGGTACGGCTTCCGATTTTGTTCTTTCTAGCTCATATTGTTATCTGCAATGACTCATTCCGTATCTTCTAGGGAGGAAGCGACAAGTTTGTTCGACGAATCTATCGAAGCCATCATCGATGCATTTAAGCAACAACGCAAGGCTGCCGATACAAAGATCACTGTGGGTTGCCCCCATTTGCGAGTATGTCGTCCTTCATTCGCACGTTTATAGATGGCATTCCTTGTGGGAGGGCTGGGAACGAACGATTTTGTATGGTCCCGCATCCAGACTATTTCAGGCGACAGGGCATCAATATATACCGTCCTGATAATGATATGTACGGCTCATTATCTCCCCACGTTGTCGGGGATCACTGACGTGTTTTAGAAACAAGGCTGTTGCAAATGGCGCAGTAATATTCCATCTCGATCGTACTGTGAAGTCCCGAGTTGCTCGTGCTACATACGGCATTTCAGTTATGCCTGATGTAAACCAAAGTGACCCAGAGCATTGCCTCAGGAAGCACAAGTGGGAAAAACGTCCAACCGGAAAATATGGCGTTAGAGGGGGCTTCTACCCGATTCTTCGCAAAGTTGTCTCTTTGACTGTCGGAGGTCTCTAGGGTATTGACCTAGCAATATCTCGTAGGGCCAGCAGATCGATGAGAAACAGGAAGTTCGCTATCTGTCCTACTTTCACGGGAGTAGTCGGGAGGATTTTTCTGACAACAAATTGATAATCATGTGTTATCATGGCAATTTATCCAATCCAAGATGGATGGATGAAGACTCATGCGAGTACCTTCCCACATGTTACATTCTGATCTGAGCAGCACACAATGTTATAGTGTCATTCTCTAAACTCTGTACGATACGGGCAGATCTTGGCAAGGCAGCACAAAGTTCCCCTGCAAAGATCGGAGTCTCTGGCGAGATCTATTACGAAGTTAGCTTTGACTTGGTTGCATTTTTCGGGGCTGTAGAATTGACAGCTCAAATTTTTTGGAAAGACAACGTGAGTGATGAACCGCACTTGTTTTTCCCATCTGATTCTCAATATATCTATGGCAGGGGATTGAAGAACGGTGAGTATTGGTAGACTCGGTTGCTCGCACGGTCTAACCTTGACCTCGGAACTCAGAATGCCGGTAACGATCGTCTATTTGGATGATTGAAGACATGGTCAAACTACGTATGAGCGCGACTGATGCGTCAACGCTGAATGTAGGTGTAACCGTGACGGACTGAAGAAGGCTATCGTATTAAATTAAATGAGGTACATAAAATGTCGGTTCCGTGTTGGTACGCATCAAGCAAAGAAGAAAAAGAACTTATATATAGTACGTATTGGAAGGAAGTAAAAAGGAACTACGTTGCGTTGCGTAGGACCCTTTATCTTCAATTCGTACCGACCGTGTTTGCCACTTCATTCCAGGCTACGACAGGGATGGCCTTATTCGAACGGTTCAAATGTTGTGAAACGGTAGCACATATCGCAGTATACGTGTGATGTCCCTGCTCACCAGTACCAGCGTTCAGAAACTTGAACCCGAATCGACCTGTCCGTCTAGGTATCGGCCCGTCGTATCTCCAGTTCGTCGTCAGCCCTCACGTGGTATCCTTCTCCATCAGTAGTAACCGTTGCACGGCCCGCCATCGCTCCGACTCGGCCATATCAAAGATTTCCGTCATCTCGAATTCCTGCCTCTTTGACCGAACTCTCCGCAGCTGCGGCATCACCGATCTCAGACACGCCACCAAGTCGTTCAGCCCCTCCGTGTCCCCCACGGCCGGCGCTGGCGAATGGCCGACGTGGATCCGCGTAATCCGTTGATTCGAGACACCCCACGTGCGATCCTGGCTCGTTATCGCGAGGTCCCCTTCCTCCTTGTCGTCATGACTTGCCACCGACGCCTCAGGTTGCGTACCCCCGTCCGCATCCGGCATCGCCACGGGGGCCGGCGGCGGAATCGAGGCATCAAACACGACGTGCAGCTTCTCTAGATACGGACACGACTTGAGTATAGCGATGATGGCACCCAGACTCGCCGTCGGCGGTGTTCTGGACACGTCCGCCGCACCCAATTTTAAACTCTTCAACCCTGGCCAAGTCGTCGCCATCCGTTCGTAAGCAGCGTCGTCCAACTCGGACGTGCAAAACGCATTCAAGTCGAGAGAGACCAGCATAGTGAATGGGTACAGGGATGTCAGGAGGGGTTCTGTGAGCGGGAAGGAACGTAGGGTGAACGTGCGACGAAACGAGGACCTCGATGAGATCGTCAGGTTTTGCAGCTGGGCGGTATCTAATCTGGATGGAAGCATTTCGAAGAGAGCTTCCATGTCCGAAGGAACTGTAAGATCCAGACCAATGTGGAGGCGGAAGATCGTCGGGTTTCCTTGCAGCGTCTGGAGGTATCGTAGACAGTACAAGGCATTACTCCCTTCCAGGGTAAACGTATGGATCATAGTTGGAAGCTTATCAAGATTGACCTCCGAGACAAGGCTATTAAGCTCGACACTGAGCGTATCCAGCGTCTCGCGGGAGGCGATATCGTCTATGACGGCTTGTGAAAGTGGGCAACTGCGCAGGACTCGCAGGTTAGACCATTTACTGACAATTTCACCGACATCTTGAGAATGATCGTTGAAGGTGGCGCGAGGCAGGGCGGTAAACGAGGTCACGTTCGGACACAAGTTGGGTAGACCAGCGAGGACAGTCCGTGCAGAGACAAAGATTGGCCAGGACACAAGAAAGAGCGAGACACTGGTCACCCTTGGCCCTGCAAAGTACGTCATAAGGGGTACAGTCGGATCGATGACGCTGGACGTGTCCGATTCGCTCCACACAAGCTCGGTGAGGTTGGGCAAAAGGGGAAGGGAGGCTTTCGGGAGTCGCGAGAGGGCGGCGAGGACGTTTCGTTGGATCGATGGAGGGATGCGACGGCAAGGACCTCGGAGGGACCGAACACGTACAGCATATCGACGGAATGTCAACCAGTGCTTATCTTTCATGAACATCCGTATCTGAGGTATCCAAATGAGATGGGGTATGGATCAAGAGACAGATTGGAAAACGCACAAAAAAGCGGGAATGCTTTTTAGCCCAGATACGACTTGGGAGGACCCTGATCAGGGGATCTAGACTATCTAGACGCATCCAAAGCAGATCTAATGCAGGTGCGCTGAACGCGCGACATGTCCGTGAAAGCGATGCGAGTGTTCGTCTGCCGAGGGCACGGTTCACCCCGCCAATGCATTCGCCCTCCTCGGACAGCGCGTCGTACTGTCGCACAAACTCGAGTATGACGCTGAATATTTCGGAAATAAGGAAACATCGATGCACGGATGTCGTATGGAACTGTGTGGGTCGGTTGGGTTTGAAACACTGGAGGGCAGTGGAGAGACGTTTGGTAGCCTTTGTCGGTGCGAGGTTACCACAAGAGCTGCATTTTCCGGTCAACGCCAAGGTGAAGTTTGGTGGACAAGTCACATACCCAGCTACATTATGTCTGAATACAGGCATCGTTTACTCGCAGTTATAAGTGATGTTGTTTGAACTTGCCAGGTAGCTAGTACTAATACTAGCCAACGCGCACAGCGAAACACAAAAGGACATGCCTCAACCGCGTGTATACTTGACAATTTTCCCACAACTACAAAGAACTCATCGGAGTTTGAATCACGAGGTCTGGCATTTGGACACTGGTGCTCATGACCAACATCCAGCCTGCCTAGAGCAGGAATCATGGGGCGGGCGAGGGGTTGGGCAGAAGGATCCTTGTGAGTATCTCATTCCATGGTCCTGCATGACGTTATTTCGAGAAAAATGGAATGCTCCACTGGCAGGCCCCTCGACGATGCACTACTTCTTATCGGCGCGGAGTCCCTGAGTCCACGACATGGACTCACTCAGATACTCCGCAGGACCGCACTTCGTCTGCTCTTCTACTACGTTTTCATCAATCCGAAGGCCAGACTGTATTTCAGCGGTGTTTGCATTCCTCATGCTCTTGATGAATTGGCACCTTATCCGTGTCCTTGGGCTTCTCTGCGCGTTGTGGTATGCGACGCGCATCCTCAACACACGATCACAGTTACCGCTGCCTCCAGGTCCGCCGGGACACTGGTTATCCGGAAATCAAGTTCCTGCATCTCAGTAATTCTTGCGCAAACTATGTGATTGGGCAGCTGGTACAATTGTTGTACAGTGCGCCTTTCGTATTCGCCAAAATGACTGAAGAATTTGGCCCAGTATTCTCTCTGAGACAAGGATCCCGGATATTCATAGTCATCGGCCGTTATCGAGCGGCCATGGATATCATGGAGAAACAGGGAGCTTTACTCGCTGACAGGCTTTGATCAGTTGCAGCTGTCGAGACACTTTCCGGAGTGATGGGGGTCGTTGTGGTGGGAGCAGGAGACAAAATTCGCATGCTCCGGGAATAACATTTTTTTCGAAGCTGAGGTGGAAATAATCTTAGAACTGCATTACCGTGGTGACACAGGGCATTTCACGCGGCGTTGAATCCCAGGATTGCAGAGACGTATGAGTATGTGCAGGTTCGACATGCTAAAAATGTGCTGTTTGACAGTCTGGAAGACCCTGTAAGCCACCAGATGCACATTAAGCGGTATGTCGTTTTGTGTGGTTTTTCTTGGTGTCCGTTCTTGACTGCGTAAACTAGATACGCTGCATCCGTGATCATGTCCATTACCTACGGAAAAACTACGCCAACCGCATATAGTGATCCCGAAGTCGTAGCACTAAATCGCTGCTTGTCGCGCTTCGGGGAAGCGATACGACCCGGAGCATATCTAGTGGACACCTACCCTATCATGAAGTATATTCCAGGCCACCTCACGCAACTAAAGAAATGGCACCAGGAAGAACTTTCACTTTACCGAGGACAGCTGAATTTGGTACGGGAGATGATGGTGTGTAATTCGGTTCGCATTTATTATGATGCATAGATGCTGACATGAGCCAGGTGAAAGGTATCGCACGACACTGTTTCGCCAAGTTTTTACTAGAGAAACAAGAGGAATATGGAATTGAGGATAATGAGATGGCTTACGTTGCTGGTTCCATGTTTGGTGCTGGGTCAGACACTGTGGGTTGCCTTGATACAGTCGACTCTGTAATAACCCATACGACTTGGGAAGGGTCTGATTGTATGGGGTTTCACAGGGTATGGGTTCCTGCAGAGATAGGCAAACTTTGATTACTGGTGATGAATTATGGTACAATGTAGTTAATTTGATCTAAGACTTCATGCAGAATGTGAATTAGGCTGGAAATATGTAGTGATTTTTGTATCTTTCAGGGTCTGCATCTTGAGAATGCGTGTCCTCTTCCCAACTGAATGCAACATTACCTCCAACTTACGCATGAATGGGTCATCGAACTCCTCGAGATAGCTCCCCAGAGTCAGTGCTGTGTGCAGTGCTTCACTACGTGTGGGACGCAGCTTGACAATCTCCGAGTCTGCAACATCGCCACCCTCAGAGTCCACCTCACCCGCAGTGCGCACTTCCATCAGGGCACAATAAATATCATCATCCATTGTCTTGGATGCGCGTGCCTCATTGATCGGGTTGAGCAACTCCACCAAATTCATCCGGTTTTTGCATTGGAGGACGCCAGTAGCCTCCAAGTCATCGAGTGCCTCACTGACAGCGCGTCAAACCTGCCATCTTGGGATATGGAAAAACAACATGGATTATGTAAAATGTTCCTAATTAAGTATTATTATATTTACCTGAGGTCATGTATGGGTTATGGAAGAAGAAATTGATATGGTTTATTGGGTATGGGAGAGTTATGGGTTATCCCTGCAAACCAACATGGGAAATGAAAATTCCATGGTTTACTGGAGAGTATGGACAAAAAGGGGTATGGGTTATTTCAGAGTTGACTGTAGATACTGTATGCATGGAAGGTACTTGGGGATGCAGTTTTAAAGCCCATATGTCCAATATGTCAAAAATGCGGTCATGTTTTTCATTTCAACTCCTTACTTGAGATCTGCTTTGGATATACTAGAGGGAAAGCAATAGAAATATTGAAGAAACCATCCAAAACATACATTAAAGAGGATTCCCATATGGAAGTGTTCTGAGAAGGGTCACCACTTAAATCATGCTTATGTAAGCACTTCTGGACCATATATCTTCTTATGTAATTAATAAAGCAGATTAGATAAGATAGTGAAATCATCTGAAAACAATCCTGATACTTTTTGTAATTTCAATAAAAATCAATCTTGAACCATTCTCAAATCATTCCAGAATCTCCCAAAATCATTCCCAAACCACTCTAGAATCATCCCTGAACCATCCCCTGAACCATCCCCTGAACCATTCCAGAACCATTCTAGAAACTCCCAAAAACATTCTCAAAACCATCTGAAATGCATTAAAAATCTTCAAATTTACCATGGAAATAGATGTAAAATGTACTGGAATTACATTTGAAAATAGCTGAATATAGGGGCAGATGGTTTGACCCCAGAGGCCATTTACACCCTTACATAGATGGGTACCTGAAAGGTCAACCATCCATCTGAGAACTGGTGTCTAAGGTGGAATATCCAGTGGTTATTCAAATGAGCATATCATGTGCATGGAAGGGAACTTACTACTATTTGCTGTGATATAGACTAATATTTAATAAACTCCTGGAATACAGGGAGAAGACATACCATGTTGTGCTGCAATTATTGGGGTGTGGATAAATACTGTATGGGGGTGGAGGGAATAAAGGTAGTTGGTCAAGTTCTGCATCAGTGGATGTTTGATGGTTGTTCATTGCCTATGGACAACCCAGATTTATATTCAAGGTTAGATGAGAATAAAACAATGCTGGATACACACTGAAGTCTTTAAGTCTTTAAGTCTGAGTTTCTCAAGAGATCCACAAGAAAGAAAGGGGCCATCAATGAACTTCCTTATAAGGAGCAGCTGGGTAGTGGACATTGCCACCGCATCTAGTCGGCCAGGGTGAGTGTTTAGGGTCTCAGAATGCTGGCTTAGTATGTTTCCAAGCATAGTTGTTCATTCAAAAATTAACAGGCAATTGTTCTATGCTCAAGGAGCACTACTGGTATTCAACGTGGTTTTCCCCTGACAGCTTTGTGGCGGAATTCTCCAGTGGCCACACCTGGGCTGCTGCAAACAACCATTGTAGCCGCTCAAGTGAGTATCCAAGAGAAGATATTTCCGCCGTCCGAAATGTATTACTGTCCGTCTTGTGAAATCCTTCCCCCACATTTGTCGTCCAACAGATGGAGGAGCCTGAGGTATGGTGTCTTTGGTGTCTCTGGCCAGATCTACATGTGCGTCGTAATCCTCCTTCGGTCAAGTGAGACAGACTGGCAGTGTGCTCCTCGCGTCCCGACTCGTGTCGTTGTGACCCGGACCCAAGCAGCGTATGCGTTCACGCATATGCATAGGAATTCAAGCGTCCGACGCGTGTCTCGCTATAGAATATTCTCGTGATCAAGCACAAAAAGAGTAAGGCGACTGTTGGAACGCGGAAAGGGAAAGAAGAAAGACTTTGACATAGAGAAGTGTAAGAGGAACACGGATGCCATCCCTGGGATTTAGAGATGGAGACACTGCCAGTGGCGAAACAATCTTCGGTTATTTGCAGTCAACCCTGGGTTCGACTTTGCTAAGCTTCACTCCATCACACGTCTTTCTCCCCAAAGCCGAGGTAGTGAGCCATGGTTGTCCGAGTCACACCGAGTAAAGCCTGTCGATTACGAACGAGTGTCATCTTAGTTGGTCGTAGAGCAGGAAACATGACTTGGCCGTTAAACAACAGAAAAGCCTACACCTCATCTAATCTATTTATCTTTCGTTTACTTGAACTGAATAAATCATCAGTATCTGAACACCAAAGTCAAAAAGCCGCATGACTCACGTTCTTGCCATCCTTCCAGACTTTGCCATCAACCTCCAAATCCCAAGCAAGGGCACTCTCGAAGAACTTCTTGTCCTCTGCATTGTCCAGATCCAGTCTCTTGAACTCGTAGCTCTCCCAATCTGGCGCGCAGTCAACGACGACCTTGACATCTTGACCCCTAAGGATCAATACACCCGAAATGATGGATGCATTGGGCTCGCCAAGGACACCCACGGAACCGAAAAGGTATTTACGTGAGGCTTCAAGGCGGTTGAAGAAGCCTCCGATTTGGTTGGAGGACATAAATATGAGGGTGAGCTCATTGTTGTACTTGAAATCGACTCGCCAAACTGAGAAGCCTTCCTTGTCAAAGCTGTTCATGCGATATTCAGCAAAATCTACGACGTGCAAGTAGGGATCATACTTGGCGTAGAACCACTCGAGAGAACCGTCAGGTCCTCGGGTATCCTTGTTGGAGTATGCGCGTTTCCAATCTTCAAGATTGAAGGTTGATTTTGGTAGGAGATCAAGAGGGTTCTTGGCCTTTGGTTCCTCGGGAACGAGGTTGCCATCGTCGTCGTCGTCGTCGACCTCCTTCTTTGGCTTCTCTTTCTCCTTCTTTTCCTTTGGTGCAGCGGGGGCTGCTGCAGGTTTTGGCTCTTTCTTGGGAGGGACATATTGGACTACCTTCTCGGTGTATTGGATCTCGCCAAAGATGTCGCTCAACTTGGGATGGTTAACAACTGTCTCGAGGTGGCGGATTGTGTTGACGAGTTTTGAACGGGCTTCAGCGTCGACAGTAAGCTTGACCGCTCGGAACACGGCAGCAGCGACGCTGATGTCAGCGAGAGTGATACGCTCGCCAACGACGAAGGTACGGGTCAACAGATGTGCTTCGAGAGTTTTCAGAGCCCGAGATTGGCGCTCGATAAGGGTGTTGTGGATCTGCGAAAAGGAAGTGAGATTTGAAATATAGGAAAGGGAAGGACCTACAGCCTTGTTGTACGTGATTATGCCGTTGAGCATCTGGTTAGTAAGTTGAGACGGGGAGTCAATCTCAGATTCCGCGAAATGAATCCACTGTTCAACAAATGCTTGCGTCTCTGGGGATCCGCCAAGGAGGTTAGCGTTTGGGGAGAGTGTCGCCACTGTGAAGATGAGGTTAGGCCGCGATCAGAGTGAAGACCATAAAATGAACGGCTAGGGGTCAGAAGTATATCGAATCGACATGACAAGTTCAGACAGGGATAACTGATAAGTATATGGTTCTCGTCTTTCCGATCGCATCAAGCGATCTATGTTGGGAGAAGCGGAGACGCACAGTAGCGAGCAATAGCAGCACCCTCGGTGAGGAAGAAACCGTCAGGTCCCTCCAGCGCTGGGATCTTTCCGAGGGGGAACTTTTCCAGAAACTCTGGTTTCAAGTTGTCCTCGCGATGCTTGTAATCAGCGACGATTTCGAGTTCGAGGCCGCCCAGAGCAGCCACGCTCTTGATCTATGTCGTGTCAGAACGAAGCTGAGCGTCTTGTGAGTGGTAATACGCACAATTTGCGTCTGGCGCTGTACCGCGACCGAGTAGAGTTTTCCAACTGGTGCCATTTTTTTGCGGATGATGAGATGGGGAGAGAGAGACGTCCTTTTTTTTTGTTGATCAGCATATCGATCGCGTCAAAAATAACTAATTAAATAATTATCCCTTTCATGGACACCGACAGCAACATCTCAGACGATGATCAGACCCACTTGCTCAACGCCGACGTCGACACCCAGCACATTCGCGCCTTCGACGCGTACTTTGTGCATGCCGCATCGCGCGCCCGCACCTCTGCCAACGTCTTCTCTGCGCGTGTACTCCCACTTACCCAGCAAGAGTACAACGACACCATCGCCGCCTACAATGCCCGCACCGCTGACACCCAGCCTAGCACACGCTGGTCTGGTAGCTATGATACCCGTACTGGGTTCCGTCGCTACGCCCACGAGCTCAATCAGGGTTTCAACCTCATCTTCTATGGCTTCGGCTCAAAGCGCGCGGTTCTCAACGACTTCGCGTCCACAGAGCTCGCTCAACGCGGTCACGTCGTCGTTGTGAACGGCTACCACCCCAACACCACACTCAAGGACGTGCTTGCCTCCATAGAGCGCGTCCCCGGCCTTACCAATGCTGCCGCGACCGGCGTGGACGCGCACGTACGCCGCATTTGTTCCTTCTTTTCCGACACCGACGCGCCGCGCACGCGTCGCCTCTACCTCATCGTACACAACATCGACGCTCCACCAATGCGCGCCCCAAAAATGAGAAACGCGCTCTCCCTCCTCGCCCTCTCTCCCAACATACATCTCGTTGCATCCGTCGACAGAATCAACGCTCCCATCCTCTGGTCTGCCTCCGAGCTTCTGGCACGAAAAGTCTCGCTCGATGATAATTCCTTGTCTCCCTCCTCGGCGGAGGGACATACCGCCTCTGCCAAACGTGGATATGCCTTTCTCTGGCACGACCTGACTACCCTTATCCCCTACGACACGGAACTCTCGTTTTCAAACCGTTCTTCCATATCCGGCGCATCGTACGCATCAACTGGTTCCCGCTCTGCGCTTGCCACAACAGCCACCACTGGCGCTGGTGCACCTCTCACAGAGACCGCAGTCGCTCATGTCCTCGCTGCCGTCACCTCCAAAGCAAAAAAGTTATTTCTCCTCCTCGGTACGAGACAGCTGGAAAACGCCGAAGCTGCATCAGGTGTAGCCGCGGGCTCGGACGCCCCGGCCCCTACTGACATGGCACAGTTTGGACTCGGATATGACGCACTGTTCTCTCTTGCAAGAGAGCATTTCGTCGCGACCAGCGATACGGCAATGAGGGCACTGTTGGGTGAGTTCAAGGATCACGGGTTGATCCTTGCTGGTGCTGCTACTGGGGGGAATGGGGGCGGAGATGCCCATTGGATACCGTTGAGGAAGGAAAGGTTGGCGAAGGTACTCAAGTCGATCGAAAACTGAATCGTCATAATGTATATAATGTACTCATTATCCATGTAGCTATATCCGGAGGACCTCTGCATTGTGCCTAGTTACATCGATGTCTTGTACAACTTTCATTCAGTCGAAACTTTTCGCTTGCTCTAGCGCGTTTTAACCTAATGAACATTTCGGTTGACTGATATCTGCTCGTTCCTTGTGTCGATTCGGGCCATAGGAGCAGATTCAATGATCCGGAATGCAAAATTTCATGGCTTGCTGTCACTGCGAGGTCTGAGCCACAGACTTTGGACGAATCACGACTGGAACAGACATGGGCTCAAACACCAAGAGACCCAACCCTTCAATTCTGATCCAAGTACAAATCGTCCGTCCAACTTTCATACTTGTCCGCTCCCTCGGACAAAGCCCTCGCCTTGTCCCTCATGGCCAGCAGAACGCGCCTATGCAACGGGAGCCGTATCGGCGCGTCCTCAAGCCGGGTAAACTTTTCGATCACAATGGCAGCCTTGGTGACGTCACCGTCAAACGCCTCCGTTCCGCCGAGGAACTTGCGTGCCTGCGAAGAGGGAAGAGCTGGGTTGGCGTATGCAGGGTGCTGAGGCGCAGCGCGGTGATTGCTTTGCGAGATCTCGGTTCGGTACGGACCAGGTTCGAGGATCGTGACCTTGGAGCAATTTTTTTGGTACATTAGGTTGTGATCAAGATGAGTGTGAAAAAGCGGGCGCCAAATCACCTTGATGTTCCACGCAGGGTCGAGCTCAGCCACAAGACATTCTGTGAGACCTTCCAACGCTGAAAACAACAGGTGAGTGGCACATTCACTCGGGACGGACGGCCGGTGACAGCTTACCAAACTTTCTGTCGCTAGAGGTTAGCATTGCATCATGATCGAGCCCTGAGACTATACGCACGAAGCACTATAGAACCCGCAGGCCGCAGCCCCTACCAAGCCCAGCCTGGAAGTGACTTGCAACAGCCTACCCCCGATGGGTTTGTTGACCTCTCGAAAAAATCGTACAGCTTCCTTGGTCACACGGGTCGCTCCCCAGAAGTTGACCTCGAAGATGTCTCGCGCGTCTTTTTGGTCCAGAGACTCGATTTCACCCACGACGCTGACGCCGGCGTTGTTGAACACGACATCAATCCTGCCAAATACCTCTTCCGCTTTTGCGAAAGCTGCGGTCACGTCAGCATCATTGACCACGTCCATTTTGACGAGGAGGAGCTGTGTGGATGGGTAGCGGACTGCCAGATCGAAGAGGGCCTCGGGTTTGCGAAGTGTCGCAACGACCTTGTTTCCAATCTTGAGTAGATACTCGGTCATGGCACGACCGAAACCAGACGAGGCGCCCGTGACTGTTGCATACGATGAGTGTTCTACCGCGCAAAACGGCAGGAATACCATGAACGCACTGAACCAGACCTTGACGTCGGACATGGTTATATGCCTGAAGGATAAAGTCGTTGGGGATAACTAGCCTTCCAAGCCCATATTTTCCACGTGAAGCTTTTTAAACGCACTGTGTACTCTTCGAAGTATTTCGGCGAAAAGTGCCATTTCACATTTGGGTGTGGTAACTGACAAAAGCAAGTACTTAGCGATCATCGATGCTCCAGCACGATCAATTATTTGTGATCAATGCCAGCGGGGGTTGTCACTGCTCGACATCGCTGATATACGACTTGATCAGCGCCAACCTAGTCAGCGAAAACATTCATCCAGAGAGATTCCGCTTACATGCATGAACAGACCAGCTGACTCAGGTGTCACCCACACAAGCCGAGACGATTTGACACAATCAAGATTCAGATTACACGAAAATCTTGGACTCCCATGAAATCGTACATTAATCTGGAATTCGGCCTTGAACCCGACGGCGGACTCGCACTTGCTTTACCGCATCACTGCGGGCCTCCTTCCATCGGTGTGAAAAGTGTCCTCGTGTAGGTAAGCGATGTGAACTCAATATACGTATGGAATAATACGGTAGGGTACGAGCTGCTTGTACTTTTCCCAGTCTTTACCATACCTGCAGGCGGGTATCAATTAGTCACATCAAAAACAAACGAATCAAAAAGGATGGTGCGCACTTCGTTTCACAATTCTCGTCATCTCTCCTTTGCCTATGAATGAGCAATACTGCAAAGTAGGTGACGTAGAAATACGTGATAGGAGTCTCGAATCCGGTCGGGAGAGACCAGGCAAGTGCCATGAGAAGGTCGCCGCTACGAAGCAACAAACTCGGGATTAACATCGTCTGGTGCAGAAGGAAAAAACCTGCATACAAGTAATTGGGGTGACGCGATCGTCCCCACCAGCCGGACGTAAGCAACTTGGATCCCCTCTCCGTTGTCATGTATGTTAGATCTAGTTCACGATGGTTAATCACCGAGACCATCACGAAGTATATCACACACTTTTCGGGTTCTTGCCATTTCTAAAGTCATTCTTCTCCCCGTTCGCATCTCTGAAGATCCAATATCCCAAGCCGTTGACAGCAAGGATACCAACGGTGCTTGCAAGATCGAGCTCTACAGGTTTGAAGACAAGGTAACGTGCCTGAAGGGAGTACACGAAGGGCACCCAAGTAAGATCGCCAACAGAGAGCATGAATCCGAACCCATCGGTCGTGATATCCATGGTTGTGAAAATGGCTGGCTGTAGGCTTGTTAGAACGGGGTGAAACAGCCGGTCAAGATCACCCACTTCGTTGTATAATCCATCGGCAACATAGAAACCCTGGAAAGCGAGGACGAGCCACATACTCCAGGTGACATTTTCCCAACCACCACGCCTTGCAGCTTGTGTACAGACCATGCTTATATCGATGAGAACCCAAAGGATGAGCCCAGGGCGGAGCTCATTGAACGACTTGATATCGAAAGAACCGATCGAGGGGTTCAATTCACGACCGATGTAAAACTGAAAACCATGTCAGACGTATACAGGAAGGAAAATACACGTAAACAGACGTCATAGATGGGATTTCCGGAGTTGCCACCGAGGGCCAGCAGCGCGCCATCTTTAAAAGAGCCAGCATAGACTGCGACTGCTTGGACGACGGACATGATGAGGGAAGCAGTAACGAAACCGAGCCATTTATCGTAGAGGAAGGTGAACGACTCGGGACCATAGCGGATGATGTAACCAGTGGTTACGCCCAGACTGAAGAGGAAGGTGGCGAACGCTGTAGGACGATGAGTCGATGATGGTTTGCTAGTGTAAAATGCGAGATTACCATTGATTTTGTACTTCTTTTTCTGACCATTCCTCATCGTGACACCCTCTACCCAGTCTCCTGGCAAGACAGCCCACGTGACGACGCAAAATGCATACCAAGCCAAGTAAATGCATGCGGCTTCTGTATCCCAGAGACTGGCCCACCACTGCTTGTTCGTGATGGCTTCCTGTACATGGGAAACCAAAAGAGAGGAAGAAAAGACGTAGGAGGGTGGACAAGCACCAGCGGACTCTGAGCAACCAAAGTAAAGGAGGTAGGTCATGATGGGCACGCCTACGGTTATGAGCAACGCGCCCAGCGGGCCCATGAACTCGTATGTGGTCGTGCGCGGGTTGAGGAGGTCATTCTCAGATTTCGTCGAGGACATAATCCGCACGAGGTTGTCGTCGATGTCGATGGAACCGTGTGAATATTTGGAATCATAGCACCCGAAATGAGTTCCCATTCCGACGGAAGACTAGTGCTTACTGCTAAACTAGTCAAGGTTGACGAGTCCATACTATGATACCTTGACGACGACTACCACTAACTTATGTAGTGTCCATTCAGTTGTTTACCGAATCCCAGACCCGAAGAATACGGGTATTCTAGAATGAATGGGGAAGCAGGTACTTTGGTGGATTAAACAATTAATAGAAAGAGTCCTGTAGTGTGTCACACTAATACTGATGCGGCAGTTTGTTGAAATTGTCGATCCGCTCCGCCACTAGTAATGCGGTTGACAAAGCAAACTGACTAGCCCTACTAGGTAGGTAGGCTATGATGGCGCGGATGCAGTACCCGTCAGTCTGACATACTCAGTTGCCAGTGTCTTCTGGCCGATCTTGGATGGACAGCTGAAACGAGGTAAGTGTGACCACAGTGCACTCTTCTTCGCAGAAGCCTCTGCTGAATCAGCGTCGAAATCATCCAACTTCCGAGGACTTGTGTCTGCGGTGCCTTTATTTCACTTCCTCGGAGCTTTTCTCGTCCCTTCCTCAACTGGACAAATAGTGGCCGTGGACATGGACCGCTCGACGCGATGTCTCCAGGGCACTCTCACTCGATCTTGACCTCTAGAGGAATAAACCACTGTGTTTCAATATTCATCGACAGCTAAGTACACTGCCTGGACCGCCTCACCTCACTGCGGCGCGTGGAATCCAGTAACAACTCATCATCCATGAGAACCAATTCATGCGGCATCAGGTCATCCACCTAGTGTGGGCAAGTGCTCACCCTCTTATCGGAGTTGCCACCTTTTGCACGTCCCTGCACGTCAGACTAAGTCGCGTGTCCCTGTGTAGGGTCCCCCCATAACGGACTGTGTCTGCCATGTTCGCTGCCCCAATTTTCTGCCAGTTTGATATCACAACTTCGTCTCCAGAAGGGTGCAGCAATCTTCCGTCACCCAAGAAGACGTCGTGTGTCACCTCGTCTATTCCATGCAGATGCGAGGTGTACAGATCGCCACTCGTGATGATCAAGCTGCGGGGCTCGAGGAACACTGATAGCACCGGTTTCGGGCAAATGGTTCGCCCCGAGCTCACGTGGACACCATCGTCAGCCGTTTGATCCGAGTTATAGGCGTAATAATGGAAGACGGAGTGCGAACCCAAGGACACGGTTCCGACCACAGGATAGTACAATGATCCATCTTCGTGGGGCTTAAATGTTGTCTGAGACATACCATTGAATGAAATTGCAATGTGTTCCTGTTTCTCACCATTATACCCTGTCCGGGAAGGTACTGCAAACTCATCAGTGCACCGCATGATCAAGCGAATGCATAATGGACTAACCTCGTTGAGGATAACATGATTAGGTTGCTTGTGTGGGGAAGATGCAAACGCCTGCGTCTCACTCAAGCGACCTATGACGTTAGGACTAAACCCCAATTTAGCCAACAGATGATGGCTCCTAAAATTGGCTCACTAGGAAGTTAAGAATGGCGGCATCTCTTTGCGAAAGAGAACATTCTTGTCTAGAATTTCACCGCCTAGCCAAAATGGCATGGCCCGAGCTCAAGTTACCGAGGTCCGACATGGCGATGAGGAAGCTCACCCCACAATTGCAATCTAGGAAACGATGGACCGAGAACGTAAATGACAGTGAATACACCAAGGCAACCGTATGCGCGGCGATTAGTTACCTGCGATTTCCAAGCGACTTCCAATTGAGCTTGGGTGATTCGCCGATCTGCATCGCCGCTCGGCGTCAGTGCGCTGATTTTATACGACTAGCTCGCGGCATCACGTATTATGTACGCCGTGTCAGACTTGCCTTGCGGAGAAGGTACTCCTCTTCTTCGACGGTGATGAAGTCCGGGATGTAATGGGTGGCTGCAGGAGTGGTGGTTACGAGGAAATCGTCTGAAAGGACAGTTCCGTGTCGCATACTAAACTTCGAAGGCTAATTGACTATGTCGTACTGACGAAAGGGCCAGTGACAGAAGAGTGATGATAGAATGATGACTTCGCAGTTGTAAGATGAGGTCCTTGGATGGCTCAATCCCACGGGGCGGAACAACGATTGGTCACGAGGTTCTACTTCACATCGAGCTAACCGCTCACTTGCACTCACAAACAAAGTTGAGTTTTATTACAGTATACTTCGCGCTCCAGACTCACGGCTCACACACGCACGATCAGTCTCCTCATTTCGACACATTAAGTCTAGTTTGGGGAAACCAGGGTACCTCCGCGCACAGCCAACTTATTCCCATCCCTGGGAGAATGTCTCAGCGACATCTGACTCATTCAACCAAGGTGGGTTTTGCTCCGAAGAAAAGTATGCATATCAAGCGAGTGATAGATTTTTAAAAAAAAAAATGAGTGCTACTGCTCAAATTCATCGATCTGAACCAGTGCTTTAGATCTAGCAAATGTCGCGCTTGACAACGCGCAAAGTTCAATGAGCGACCGCAACGGTCGACCATCGCTTACCTTATTCGCTCCTCACTGACGAAAGTTCCATCGTTCTATCCAGAGAAGCGCCCCACCAATGATGATCAGCACACTGTTCCTGAAGGGGATAGCTATTATCGTCCACTCTTCAGATCGATCCGACCTTATCGCGGCGCGGCGGACCCGTTCTCAAACAGGAGTGTGCGACGCCGTTCAATCTTCGAGGTCAGTTTCGATCTCTCTTCGTCTCCATTAATATCTTCGCTACTTACAAGGTCTGGGAGATCCCCCTGCTACACATTTGTCAACGTTTCACCCATAGTCAGCGCGGTAAACTCGCCCAGTTACTGGATCGATCCGTCTGGGTCCGCACGGTAACACGTGTACGAATCCCAATGTAGAACCCTCAACAAGGCTGTGAGCGAGCGCTGTTCTGTGCGGGATATGTAAACTTGCTTTCCTCAGGACCTTTATTTCCAAAACCTCTTCTCTCATTTTTTTTTCTGTTCCGAGTATCCAAAGGGAGCGTCGCGGAACGCTCGTGCGGACATTGGGTTTGTCATCCATCCGCGGTGTTGCATTAGGCGACATGGAACTAAAACACAGGATCCGTCTTCCATTTCGTTGTCTCGTGCGATAAGTTTTTCCTCCGCATGTTGACTTGGCCATATTGGGACGGTGTAGAATGTATAACGAGATGAACGTGTGACCAAGTCTGGTGGACTTTCCAGCAGACAGACTTTCGTGGCTGTCCAGGATCAAGCAAAAAGTCGACCTCCAATCAATACTTTGCGACAATGTGGTGTGTCCATCTTCCGTGGACAAGGTGCCAATAATGAAGTTTAACATCCGATAAGAACCGTGATGTGTGAGAATGGAGCGGGGAGCGACGTGTATCTAGAGTCGTTCTCCCGGCCCTCTACTTTGCCGCAAAGTTTTTTCTTGAAGCGCGTCGGGGCTCAACCACTACATCGCCTAGATTGTGATGTGACAGAAATCTCGATAAATGGCAACCAATTAATAGTCCGGATGTATTTTGAGAATCCGAGGTGATCGTGGATGCCACCTAGTGAGCGAGCGACGAGCGCTCGCGCTTGGCGGGCAAAGCATTCATGCCGACTAATTGGCGGTCTGGTGACAAGGTATTATTATCGTTCAATGAATTATGCGAGTTAATATTTATCTACGAAGCATACAGCCGCGGTCTCTACTCTCATCCGAGTCAAGGCTTCCATACCAGGACGCTAACCCAAGAAGGCCCTGGACCGGTTCCATCGCGTGAACAGATCCACACAGTTGGGAAGCGAAAGAGATACTACAGAGACCTGGAAAAAAAAAGAGGATAATCTGCTCTATTTCTGTTCAGCGGATCTGGCCAGAGTGTGAGCAAAAAAAGCCGATGAGGGTGCGGAGTTTCCCAGAAGGGTAACGTACACTGGTACGTAGACACACGGATAACCGCGACGATTGCAATTACTGCAGCTTGGACGACTGCCATCGCACTTGAGCTTCCGACCTGGGCGGAAGAAGACGAGGATACGAAGAGGTCATCAGGTTTGAGTCATCATGGGGCAGGGATGGCGAAGGTATGTTTACCTCGACAAAATTGACATGCCATCGGAGTCCTTCGGGGTACCCTCGGTATCTCTTCGGTTCCATTGTAAGAATCATGTTGGGGGGGATACATTGCCTAGACATCATGAGCGAGTGGACATACTCGATGAGACAAGGACACACTTGAGTCATTAGGGTATGGTAAGAGAGGGCGCTAGGTATAGGTGATGCGGGAATACTGTGTCAGCCAGGAAACCGGGAGGGGTGGTTGGGGCGTCCATGTATCTCCGGGCGGGCTCAATTTATGCTGGAGGAAGAGGGGTAGTGCACCGCTAGCGGACGAAACGTCGTACATAAACTTGGCGAAATACGTATTCCCTGGGAAGCCTGTACAGCCTGACGAAACAGCTTAGAGTACTTCGGTAGCGTTATTTTGGAAATGGAGATATAGAGAAGTCGAGAAAAGTTAAATACTAGATTTAGGAAAGAGCAGACACTGATCTTGGCTGAGCTACGCCGCATCAGAGATGAGTCGATATTTTCATCGCGGCCGAGCGGAAGAAGCGATCTGGCTCCGTCTAGAACGACACGGTATTTGGGTTAGTCACACATCCGTTGCCCCCAATGATGGGCCATCTACATCACGAATATCACGGTGTCATTCAATGGCTATCACAAGGGGTTAGAGGACGAACCGTGACATTGCGGAGTCACGCCTCTTTCGTATGCAGAGGATCAAGCAGTGCCAATAGGTATGGTATTTATGGCGCTGAATACGGCCAGGCTCAGCACGGCGAACTCGTCGAGACTCGGACTGGAACTCGTGGACATGTTGACAACCATTGCATGATCAATTTGCATGGCATGTCGCGCTGTACTATCGTCGCTGGCAAGTCCAGAAAGCGCGTGTCACTCCACCTTGCGGTTCTTGCGTGTCAACGACGGCGGCTGTGGTGACTACGTGGACAAGCTGTGACCGCCAGGCAAAGCCAAGTTGTACACCAAGACTTGTCCGGCAGGTTCACACGATGCCTTCCTATAAGCGTTAACTGACGCTACTCCTTAGTGTCTGTGTACAAATAAGCACTAGTCTCAACTGTAATCTACGATCACGTCAGTTATTTCGTGTCACTTCCACCGAGGAAACCTCTTCTTCACATGCCATTAATGCATTAACTCCCCTCGTAGATTCCCGTTCGATGCACTCACAAATCGGATCCTACAATCCCGTCTTCGCCCCAGTAGGTCCTCCCAATCTACCCATGTGGATGATCGCGGTCGGCCACGTCTGTTTTCTTGTCAGCCAGCGTCAAACGTTATCCTCTCTCTGCCATAGGTTGGCCATATAAAGATGGATCATCGTCAGCCAATCCATCCAGGTATCTCCACTCCGTGGTTCACTTCCATCGAGGGTGCAAATCTCCCGTTTTTTTGCTGGGGTGAGCTCCAACCCCAAACTCATTCCCAGAATGCCCCCAAAAATTTGCACTCGGACGCCCGTGGTTGCATTGCTGTCTGTTGTTCACTATAGACCGGCTCGAACCGTTCTCCTGCTGCGCTTCTCTCCGCCGGACCCTCTGTTCGTTTTTTCACTTCAGATCTAACGTGCCAACGAAATCACAAACCTCTCAAGTGCGTCCCGACACCTCGTTTCACATGTTTTGATGGACAGATCGAAGCCCGGCGTTCATGGCGCGCGCCGATGCCGACACCCACTCTCCCACCGGTGACATCAACGCCGCGCCCGAACTGTAATTTATCATCGACTAATTCAATATTCCCTCCTCGGCCATGTGCTCCACGAGCGCCTTCCTACGCCCAATCAATGTCCTTCCAGGTCCTTGTTGACCCCCAGGTCAATAAAATTCCTCAGTCGACACCCCGGCGCATACCGCCGAAACTTGAGCACTTCAAATTGTGCTCCCGTGATCCCAAGCGTGACGTTGCGCATGTCCATCAGAAAGGCTGCGCCCCCGGATACACATCCTCATTGCCGCGAATGCGTAAGTATACGTGGGCCTACCTCTCCCAATAGCCTAGATGGGGATGAGTCCATGTCGGCCACGGGCGGTGTCCCCTGTGCTCCGTCTCGGCTACGAGCACCGGCCTTCGGCCACTGTAATCCCGGTGATCTCGGTGAAATTCAATAGGTTGGATAAGCCAACGTTTGAGGTCGGTCAAAACGTCTCCGAGAATGCAGGGCAGTATACATTTCCAAACGTTCGAACCCTTTTTCATTTTGGATTGGATTTTCCTCTCTGATACACGCGCATTTGTCCCCGACTTTGAGGGTGGGGGATAAAAGCAAAGTCCGGCGGGAGCTTGCTCGGATGCTTGCGTGGGTGCCCTGTACGAGCCGACAACCCCCGGTGGTTCCGGCCGTGTTTCAAGACGCATCTTGTCCGTCGAGGTCGCTCGCGAATCGACCGGGGAGCAGATGGAATGTCAGGACTGCTTCCTTGTCGTACACTCCGATGCACGGACAACTTCCTCGGAAAGCAGATCGAGGACATGTTGTTTGAGAAAGCTACGCGATCGTTGACAGCACCAACTGCTCGATACCTCGGATCTAGACGCTCGAGCCTACATCGCACTTACCAACAGCAATCCTCCAGCACATGAAACCCAGGTCAGGCTGATACAAGATACAGCAGGCTCCTAGAAGTGTATTGATCCATTCATTTACTTACATGCTACTTGTAGATTCAAGCAAATTGATCTAGCGTGTGTGGATGTGAAGGGAAACAAAGGGCACGGAAAAAAAAATCATGAAGGTGCATAAGTAGGGCGTGTGTCAGGTAGAGTACAGATGTATGAGTATTGCGAGTCGGGAAGAGCTGTGATTCCGCATGGCGAGAAAGCGCGAACTAGACTGGCGACCAAGGAAATAGCTGTAAAAATCGAAAGCGAGTCAAAGAGCCCAATAAATAAGACGAAAGGGGCAAACGAAACCTGTGGGCGAGTAACGTGTGTTGACCTCACGAAAACGCATTGGACAGCGTACCCAAAGCATGGAACTAATGGACGGATACGATCATGATTTGCCCTTTTTTCGTTCTCCACCAACGCCACCAAAGGCTTCTCGAACGACCAACCACAGGGCAGTGGACGAGACGGTATCCTTGATCTCCTCCGCAGTCAGGACGAACTCGCCCATATTTGGCGCGGTGGTCTTGCTGATGCCTTGTGCAGTCACGACACGACGACGAATGATCAAGCGTTCGACCTCGATATCAGGTAGCGGGAAGGGCATCTTGAGCAAACCAACGACCTTGGGATGATGTGGCGTAGGTGCGAGGGTGGCGACCTTGAGACGAACGGCGGACTCTGCTCCGTTTCGGTGGCATCGTGGTAATCGTCCAAGCCGCACCGTACATGTCCAGGGTGTTTCCGAGTCCTCAGGGTCACTCTCTTCGTCGGATTCTTCAGCATGTCGCTGTGCGCTCCCAGACTGACTAGCAGCAGTATCTGAACCAGAACTATTATGCGAGACAACGGAATTTCGGTGATCGCGTGTATCTGGGCTGAGAGTTGGGGGCGACAGGGTGTTGTTTTGACCCCGACGACGACTAGGACTGTCATTCCTCTCGCGAGAATTTGACCTCTTATCACGGGTTTTGCGATTCTTCTTCGGTCCCCTAGACCACTCGAAGCAAACTTCAATATGGGGCATGTCGGGTACACTCGCCTCGCGTGTAGCGACGCTGAGCTTGCCTATCATGCCGTTCAAAATACTAGTATCAGAACCCTTGAGCCACTTTCGAACGACCCAAATGTATTTGGTGGGACGTCCTGTGGGATTATTGACAGGTGGATAGAGCGTGGGATGAACGCCGAGGACGGCTGATTGAGAAATGGTAGTGCTTGTAAGGGGCGTGCAACGGGCATCATAGTGAGGGGTATCGATTTGCAAAGCAGAAGCATCTTCAGAAATGCGAATACAAGTGCGAGATGGAGAAGACTGTGGGGTGGCAACCTCATCTGGGAGGGGGACTGCAACAGATAATTGCGAAGTTGTACCCTTTTTCTTGAACATCTTGGTAAACAACTTCTTAGCTGATCGTTGAGAGGCTGGCATGTCAGGTGGTGCAAGTGGCGGTGCAAGGGATAAATTGATGGCAACTGTGTGAATATGGTCGCCTGATGTGTTTACAGACGTATGGCTGGTATTGGGACGAACAGGGGAAACTGGACGACGGGCAGAGGATATACTGGGAGTAGCTCCAAACTCGCGGAATGAATCCTCCAAGCTGACACGGGCACTGATCGGCGCGGCGAGAGAACCATTGGCGGGGGCAAAGGGGCGAACTTCGATCGGCTCCAGAAAAGCAAGACTGATCACTTCCAAGCCGCGCTTTGCAAATTTTGCCACCTTTGCATCAGTACCGGCGTCCAAGATAGTTGTTGGCATTACGGAGTGTACATTCAGGTTATAGAGAGGAATGATCATGCGACGACCCGAACTGGCGGAAGTGGATGCAAAGGAAGAGACAGAGCCGGCCGAGGTATAACCTGAGTAGGCGGATGCCTCCGAGCCATTGGAGCGGGTACGTTTGAGATCAGTGCTGAGGTCATCGGGGGACGAATCAAGAGCCTGTACGGGTCTATCATTACGAGACTGCTCAGGAATGAGTTGGAGTTGGAGACTGAGAGGCTGGGCAGATTTGGAAGGTGGAGGGCGGACGATGATGAAAGCCTGCTTGCGAGTGAGAAGTGGAGATGGACATGGTGAGGGGACACACTTCATTTGGAAGTTTCTCCTTCTTCTCCTTCCTACGTGGTGGGTCGACGACGGAGGTGTCGGCATCGTCGGAATCGGGGTCGGTGTCGGGGGGCGTCGTCGGGGGCGGGGAGAGGACGCTGGGGGGCCGTGCGCCCAGCGATGCTTGCTGGAGGACGGAAGGGAAGAACGATGACAGCGACGCGAACATGAAAGTGGACGAACGACAAAAACAAAGTGGTGCTATGTATATCATATACAAGAAGGGAAGGTGTTTACCACGCACTGCCCCCGTCGACAGCTAACGTCATCGGAATTGTTAGTCAGCACCCACACGGAACCGATCAAGCCACTACCCCCTAAGTAAGTATGCCGCATACCAGTGGCGAGGGAGCGCCGACAGTTGCTACAGGTACCATCAAACTATCGTCTAGTACATTATTTGATTGGCGCTCAGGTCTATACCCACATACTCTCTGGAGGTCCGAGATAACTCGGCACGAGTCCACCAGTGTCTGCCAGGTCACTCGCGTCACCCTGATTACACCAGTCTTATTCAGCCCACTTACCGATGACGATCTTCTCGATAATCACGGCGGGCTCCACCATCCATATCTGCGTCACCGTTATCAGTTCGATCTTAGTACAGGTCCAGTCTAGACTCACCCTCAACTCGTGTGCGCCGGGCGGCGCCGTAAAGTTGCTCAACACGCTCACGATGTTTGTTGCCGCAAACCCATCCATCCCGTGCCATGCCGCGGGTAGCGTTCCTGGGGCTGCATACGGGATAAAGTGGACCGTCTGAGCCGCCTCATCGTCCACCTGGATTGCAAACGCGAGCGGCCGATCGTCTCCATTTGCATTCAGAGACGGTGCGACATATGTTGTGATCGTAATGTTCCCTGCCTGTCCGATCGTGTTAAAATTGTAAAACGCGTATGTCCTGTTTCGGGACACGCGTCAGCTCGCGACATGATTTGAAAAGAAATACACATATACACGGACGGACCCGTGCCCGCGGTAAAGTTCGTGCCGTTTTCAGCCGTTCGCGGAAGTGGCGTGATGCCAGAGAGTGTCCGACCATACCCTGGAAGTTCCATCCAGGTAATTCCATCAACAGACGTATTGCTCGTCGTGTGTGCCTAGACGGCCATGTCTGCCCTTCAGCGTCATGCCCGCCTCAATGCAATTTCATTACTTACCGCCTCAATCGAGATCACACCGTCACCCTCGACGAATCCTATGTAAATCGTGTCAGTGCTGTGCCATCATGCATGGCAGCATCATGACAGAAGTACCTGTAAAATTGCTCGCGGGAGCCACATGGTTTGCAATAAGTGTGACAGGTACATTGAGCATAGCTTGTCCAAGGGCCGTCGCATTAAAATTGATAACCGCAGCCTCGGCGCCGCTGACCTCGCTCCAATTATTCACGCTCACGTACACACGCTGCTCCGGAGCCGCCGGAGAAATAGACCCGGTCGTCAGAGAGAGCTCTAACCAGCTGACGTTCGTCGTCACAGTGAATGTAAACGGCTGAAGTCCTCCAGCAGCAACGTCGATGTACCGGTTCTGGAACGGGACGTAGGGGTCGAGAGTCATGGTCGGGTAAGGACAATTGTAGCCCTGTGCACAATTGTTCATGTTATCGCCGGGCCTGATTCCTCTCAGCTTACGAGGTTATCCGTTGTCGTGCATTATCACCTACCACGCACCGAGACTTTGCTCGGGGACTATTCGCATTACACCAGCAAGATTACTTTTCCGGGATTGCACATAGGTGACGTGTGGCATTCTGTGTGCGGCATCTGAGCTCCGAGGTTTTAACAGCGTCATCCAACTTACGTGTCTTGCATCGGTTGCTGCCAGTAATAGTACATGATATGGGTCTGATCCATCATACTTTACAAGATCAAGAGTCAGCGAATGCATACGTCTTGTAAATATCCACACACTGATTCCATTTTCCTGGAGAGATAGGGCTTTGAGTGTTGATCCATGAACCGTTGCATTCTAACTCACCGTCGAGAAGAGTGTGGTACTCGAGCTCGAGATCATAGTCCTTCTGGAAGAGCGCCTTCACCTTGTTCGCGTCATCGTTTGCGCTCAGCCTCGCTTGAGAAGCATGCAAATTGTTCTACCGAACACAGAAAGTGAATCGTTCCCCCACGAACGCACATACTCACATACGCACCAGGCCCGCATAAATCCACATCGTCGCGACGGTATGACTCACCGCGACAGGATGTTGCACAAGCTCGAAAAATGCCGTCTGCATTTCCGTCGATACCCGTTGATAAATCATCGTTGACGCGGTCAACACTGTATCCCAATCATGTAGCATCGTCTCCGCTTCGCGATAGTTGACCAGACTGTACGTCGTTGCGTTCAGCATCTCCAACTTGCGTCTCGAGTTGTACCCGGTCACGTTGG
>JBBPLG010000180.1:0-36239 GCA_038089695.1 Xanthoconium separans | reverse complement strand
CAGCACCGAGGTCAGAAACTCGGAGAATTTAGGAGAAAAATATACTGTAGACTCTTACGACTATGGTAAGTATCCAGCGTCAACTGCGAATAGTGACAATAGGCTGACGGTCGTTGAAGGTAACTGGACGCGATTTGTCAAGTAGGTGACTGACTTGCCCACCATTCGTCCAATTGATTGGTTCCCAATAGCCATTCATGCAGTCCAAACATGGAAGTTTATTGCGTCGTGTATGATACTATCCCATATGTAGGCCAATCCTTCACGACAAATTGTCACAATCACTGACGTTTAGTTACAGGTGAATATGCCGTATGTAGCATTTGTTGCATCTACCGATATCCCTAAAGGCACAGAGCTCACGATTGACTATTACCCTTATGCGGAAACAAATAAGAAGGGGAAGCGACCTGCGAATGGGGGAGATTGTAGATGTGACTCAGTACTGTGTCGGGGATGGATTAAGAGGTGACCGGTGTACCTTACGTATGGACGCGGATAGTTACTATGTAATCGTGTGTGTCCAAAAACGGAGTTCTGTGTGTTGCTGCTCACAAAGCCAGTAATTACTGCTGGGTGACCCGGGCGGGCTGGAATGCCCTCGGTTGGACAGCTGTGTGAACATACCCCCACACTTCGGATATCCTCACGTATCACCGTTCAGCGCGCAGGCTCGAACTAGCCTTTCGAACACACCCCGCACGGCCAGAGGATGTTTCTCCTCGAGTCGCTCAGCGACGTCCTTGGTTATGTATCAATATGCTGCTGGCTGGGCGCACAGTTCCCGTATGTTCATGCTTGCGCATAAGAAGTTGACGTTATCTGACAATGTTCTGGTTCTCAAGACAAATCCTGGAGAACATCAAGCAACAATCCTGCGAAAGTCTTGCGCTTCCCTTCTTGTTCAATTGGATGCTTGGTGCGCAACAATTACGCCATGTGTTACGCCTTGCTCCATACCGAGGATTGACTTGTCCTTGTAGGAGACGCCTCCAATTTGATCGGGTGCATTCTCACCCACCAGTTGCCCTTTCAGGTGCGTCTCGTCCTCTTCACACTTCACTTCCCATGAAGGTGACGGCCCGGGTAGACATATCTCGCAATTTATTTCTGCTCCGTAGACGTTGGTCTGCTGTGCCAGTACTTTTACTACGGTAGCGAACCTAAAACCCCACCTATTGCCTACCCACATGCGCGTTCCCGCACTACATCCTCTGCTCGGCGATTGTCCGTCGATGCGTCTCATTACCGCACCTTGTCTGTTACAGCAGGCAACATCGCCGCTCATTCAGACACCCACTCGGAACGCCGTCGTTCGAAGAAACGTGCCGATCTTTCCATCGAGGAGCCTTTCGTTGACCAACACCTGTCCGAGGAACTCGAGGACGAGGTAGGCGAGGCTGTACCCTCTGCTCTTTCAGAGAGTTTTTACTCCGAGAGCGGACGGAGGAAGAGAGTGTCATGGAGTCAGGAGAGGCTGGAGGGGAGCTCTTTCGGACGCCAAATGTCGCCCGTAGTACCGGCGACGCTCCGTCACGCCTCCCCCGGCGCGGCGGCTGCACTGATCGCGAGAGGTAGACCGCCGAGACGCCAGGCAGAAGAGGAGGATTCTGAAGCGCAGGTGGCGGAAACAGCAAGAAACGCTTCAAGAGCTAGTCGAAGGAGCGCTGGGATGGTTTTGCTGGGCGTCGGTGTCCTCTTTGGCATCGGGGTATATACGGGCGATCCACAACCACCGGTTAGGAGAGGAGTTAAGACGGGGGCAGTACTTGTACCAACCCATAACTTGGATCTCTCGCTGGCAAATGGGTTGCCCGTTGCGGCAAAACCGTCCAACTATCTCACGGAGACGTCTCTTATCTCACTGGACGTGGAGCTACCTTCACTTCCAAGCGACATCGTGTTCAGCCAGCCTGACGAAGAAACGAATTACGAACAGATCGTAGGGCGCATATTTGCTTGGCTATGTACTACTCTCTATTTGACCTCGCGGCTGCCGCAAATATGGAAAAACGTGAGTTGCATACATGCTGCAAAGTCGTTCGTCGTAACACTGATGGTGTCCCAAGTACGTCAGGAAATCGGTGGAGGTACAGCGATGTATTCCCTGTATTGAGGAGGATGACTGATTTAGATCCAGGGTCTCTCGATGTCTCTTTTTGTCAGTGCCTTTCTCGGCAACTTCTTCTATGTGCTGTCAATCGTCACGTCTCCTAAAGCACAGCTTCCACCGCCAGCATCAACGGAATTCTTCCGCGAGAGCCTCCCGTTCGTTATCCCATTCGAGCTAATCATTTCCCCTGATGACACCTTTTCCGGTCGGGTAGTTATCTGCTTGGCAGCGGTGGGACCTTTGTTTTCGACATCACCATCGTGACCCAGTTCTTCATCTATAAAGGAAAGCACCCTCGAAGAAGCTACATTAGAAGTCGAGGAAACTCTCTCGTGCGAAATGCGGCACTTGCTGAAGAGACAGCTGGTTTGCTGCGAGGAGATGTGCTTGCTGCGACGCGAGCTCATTCGGAGTGGTCGCGTGCGGACGGTGTTACCCTTGCACGTTCGCAGAGCCGAAGTCGAGGCGGAGACCTTACCATCAATGCTATTTAGCAGCAGCATGGACTTGAATGGTTCAAGTCGTATATACCGAATCAGAATACTACTAAATATAAAGCTGGACACGTGCTGACACTTACTATCAATACATCTCAATCATCCTTTGTCCAGATATGATGCCCACCGTCACGACGGGCAAAGGGAGACAACTTGGTGATGGAAGCGTCGACTCCGTGAACAGCAAAAGTCTGGCTGCACAGTCTCCAGACAATCTCGTATGCACTTTGCTCTGTTTCCGGTGCTTTCGGTTGATCACCCGACACACAGCGCAACTTCGTCCTCAACTACCTCTGCCACAATTGTTACCTCAAGACCGCAGAGGCGTTTGCAAAAGACAGCGCTATTCGACACCTCGACAAGGACGGCGACGACATCCATGACCGAACAGTCCCGCGGGTGGGAAATGGGTTGCGTTCCATCACTTCCCGAGGCACTTCAGCAGACTTGAGCAACGACATGGTCAGGAATATCCTCTTGCGACAACGTACGTGCTTCGACTCGAATGCAATGCTCATTCTCAAAAATGACATTTCCCGTTCTCTGACAAGGCATTCAATTCGAGATCCTCTCTGGAAACGTCCAGGAGGCAACCACCCTCCTTAGCCGACATTTCCCCAAAGTGCTCACAGAAGACGTCAGCGACAACCAGATGGAGGTGACAGATGAGAACATGAATCCGTCGCGACTCGAGTACATCGCAGAAACCGTGAACCCGATTCACTTGTCGCTCAATCTCCGCATACTGGGGTTTATCGAGGCGGGTCGTACGGTCCCCCTTGTCTACAACCCACCGACTCAGAGTATCGAGCCTACCTCCATGGACGTGGACCTAGCAATGGTCGCGGCTTCCCATCTAAAACGCGACACAAAGGATGAGGAAACTCATCAGGCAGAACTGCTGATTTGTGTCCAGAAGCTATACGCAACCGTCAACGCCCTTCGCAAGCCAGAGGACCGCGCCATCTACCTCAAGGAACTCTCGAACGTCGGAGGGCTCCTTGCATATACTGTTCCCGAAAAGAGCCCGATGGCGAAATATTTAAATCAAGAAAGACGCGACAGAGTCGCGGAACAGATAAACAGTGCAATTCTATGTTCGTTGTCTCACCCCGCGTGCATGTCGACGCTCTCTAAGTTACTGACGTTGGCAGATCACAGTAATATGCCGTCTGTCTCTTACCTAGAACTCGCGGTTCGGTATACACATTGTATATGGGGCACGTTACATGAGCAACGGATCAAAGTTCCTGCTGCTCGACGATCGGGTGGGGTTTCTCTTCCCCCGAGCATGGCCCCGCAGGGTACCGGCGAATCCGAAAAAGAGCTTTCTCATGAGGCAAGTTTTGTCTTTGATTGAAGTCTCATTCTAACATAGATTAATTATAGGCTCCACCTTTTGACCTGTCACTCTTCCTGAACACAAGAACTTGACTATCTTTACTTTCCTGGCACACACGCACGTCTCCCTCTCTATTCGATCATTGTGAACATTAGCATCGTTAAGTCGTACACCTTTGTATGTGGCTATAGTGTTAAATTACTCATGTTCTAAAAGCAAGCAAGTCAATATCATCCCTTTCATTGAGGTTGTTCCTATTCTATCATTGCCTCCGATAGAGGCTATGTAATGTGTCCGGTCTCTTAGGGTCTATCACAAGCTACGACTTCGCGATAAGAAGTTGACTCATGGCTGCAATATTGTTTACCTCAACTTGGGGTGACCCGAGGGCCGCCGAGCATGTACTTCTGATTCACGGTAGCACAAGTTCATTGCCATGCTGATTCGGGTCGCGCATGAGTTTGCATCTCGAGGTAAGTCCTAGGAGTATAAATGTCGTCTACTTCCCGATAACAGTCCTAATGCAAGCTACTTTGTCGTCGCACCCGACTTGCTCGGGCACGGCCGCGTTGATCGAAGAGCTACGACCTCTTGGCTGTTGACATCCGCGGACACCCTTATCACATCGTCGTGGGCCACTTGCTCGGAGGTGTCATCGCTGCGTGACCCGTCCACCTTGTCCTGGTCGACTCGCCTCTCAGTGTACCCCCCGAGGTTGCCGCCCACTATGGACAGCTTATTGACGACATGAAAAAACGCCCGCAGAGTACCTCTAGGTGGACGAAAGGAGACGCTGCCCTCGGGTCCTCGAGTTTGCAGTTGTGCAATGGCGCCCGCCGTGTACACCATCCTCGGCGTAGCTCTTGCCTTGACCCTCCATTTTCGGATGGCGGTTCTCATGAGGCGCAGCAAAACCAGCCGTGGTCGTTTACGCACTTGCTGTCGAGCGTTCCGAAGAATGTCAGAGTGACGGTGCGGTGCTTGCTGCTGACCCAGTCAAGATGCCGTCTACTCTTCATGTGGTCGCGAAACCCGTTTGGGGCACTTCTCATGACATTGTGCGCAAGGTCCCTCACGTCGTCGTCGAAACAGCCCTCGAAGGCACCGAGTTGCAGAATATGTATTGAGGACGCCGAGAGCAGTGTATGAGTGCCTCGTAAGACTGCGGAATCTGTGGCAGGCGAAGTGGTCCCTGTCGCCACTCAGCGCTCAGCACGGACATTAACCTATTCAATGACTCTGACGCCGTCCCACCGTCCCCGATTCAGCTCCAATAGTACCTTGGGAGTCACTGAACACCCCCTGAGTCCGACGACCTCCAGACTTCGCAGCTTCTCCCATGGCACCTCTTCCAGTGCTGGTGTCCCTTTACTGACACCTCGCTCGGCGTGCAACCATGCATTGTAAGACAAGTCGAGGAACACGAGAAGCGGACAGATCGCCGGTAATCGATGCAGGGATATTCGATGAGGTATACTGATGAGCGCCAGATGCGTGATCGTTGGTGGGAACGCAAGCACAGTGGGGGCGCTCAGAGGACTCGAGAGGATCGCGAGGGAACGTAGCGCGAGGAGCTCGTTGTCCTGTCTTGGCACGGTGTCCCACGAGTCGATCGACGCGCTGTCTGTGCCATCGAGCTCGTCGACATCAGGACAATCTTTCTTCCGGAACGAGCTTCCACGTAGGGTATTGTAAGGTCCTACGACGATGAGCTCGGTATTGACGTGAGTCGTCCCTTGGCAGAGCGCGTCGAGTTCAGTCTGGGACAACGGTGCGTGGGTCGCTGTGTAACGAAGAAGAACACGGCGAAGGTGAAGCGGGATGTATGGGGTGACCTCGGCCAAGTCCGCCCCTGAACAGGTGGATCGAATGAGCTGGAGACAGAGAAGAGTTAATTGTGGAATCGGGCTGGGATCAGGGAAGATGAGACGGGTGTTGGATGAGGATGAGGCGGGTGTGGCAGAGAATAAGGGCAAGAGTGCACGCTCCCGCCACGCAACGGTGTCTGTAACATCCACATCACAAAGGTGCAGGGTAGAGGGTGGTGGTACAGTTGATCGCCAACTCCTAGGAGGGCTGGGTCCAGGGACCCAGGAAGGGCTAGCTGTCGGTGCTGGCGAGGGGTAGATGAGGTTGATAGGTAACGTTGGCTGGTTGTGAGCATGCGACGAGACTGAGGCACTAGACACAGGCTTGCCCTGCGCATTCCGTGTGTGTCTAAAGTGCTCGCCCCTGCGGAAGGTGAGTTTAAATTCTGGTACAGGTCCCAACAACGAACCTAAGGTTCTGCAAAATATTATTGACCTGTTTCACTTCCGAGTTCTGCGGGGCCATGAAAGGATCGCGTAGCTCGGTGTCGATCGTTGCATCGGCACTGTCAACGAGTCATAGATTCTTTAAGCGTGGGTGAGCAACTGACGGAGGTTCAAAACGTTCAAGTCGTTCCCGCATTGCTCATGAACGGAAAAATCATATTCGTTTTTGACATACATGGCGAAGTGATTGTAGTTCATGCCAGGTAGACCCTCATACAAAACGACATCCACTACAGCGGGGCTCCCCAGTACACACTCCTCATCACAAGCCACTCCACAATGGCATATGCACTTAGTTCATTTGCCGGATGAGTTTGTTGATGTTGGCCTCTCTGTTACCGTAATCACCGCCCTGGATGAAATGCTTGAATTTCCGTGTCCTCCATCCGCCAGTGGGGTTGGAGAGCTTGAAAGGCCAAAGGAAGTTGGATGCCTATCGCAAAAGAAATAAGAAAAGTGGTCAATATCAGCAGCCAATGTACTGACCTGCTTGAAGTTGGGCCCAGCAGTGGCGATTTCGTGCACAAGATCTTCAATGCACAGAATATCATACTTGCCAAGCCTTTCCTCGATGATCGCGTTGTTGGTGAGGGGAATACGTTGCTTATTAACCTTGCCGTATCCACGCTTGTATATCAACTCTCGAATCGACTTGAGGTTTGGCTCGCTGAACTTTCCATCAACAAGAGTAGAGATATGGTGTCGAAATAAAACCAACCCGTATGCAACATAAGGCTCGACTAACCGGAGCATTTGTTGCGTTGCCCTGGTCACTTTGACAAACACACCGTTGTTGATCTGGAGGAGGCGAAGAAGTTGCAGGATCTTGCGGGGTTTCGGTGCGATTTCGTTGATACCACGAATACGGATGACGAAGTAAACTTTGGGTTCGGCGGGGACGTAGAAGTCGCCAGATGCGCGCGCCGCCCTCTTTAGCCGGATCTCCTCTTTCTCCTTCGCGAGGTATTCCTTCACATATGACTCGGCGCGCTTGAAGATGACCTTGCGTTTTGCGTGTGCAGCCTGTGTCAAGTGTTAAGCTGACGGTGTATATACGATTAACAAGTCAAGATTGAAGTTTCAGTCCCGAAAGATGGTTAATTAAAGGCAGCAACGTAGAAAAAACCACTAGCCACGATATGTTGAATGGTATACATCATTGAAGAGGTAAAAAGAAAGTTTCCAATAAGTCCCAAACGCACCTTGCGGGCTGCGACAGTGGCAGCTAGGCGTTCTTCTCGAGCCTTTTCATTTTGCTTGCGTTTTTTGAGGAGGGTCTCCGGAACTTCAATGTCCTACGATGGAGTGTTAGCTCGAGTCTGACCGAGGGTCGGCCTGTCACTGACCGTGACCGAGGGGACGCTTGAACGTAATTGTCAATCCAACATCGTCGCCACAGAACCTGTGTACTCACGTAGTCGAGGGTGCCATCGAGGGTCGTGAGGTTGTATCGAGTCGATACAGTCCGGTGTGCAGAGATGGGGTGGCTGAGAACTATACAGTGATTAGCTCATATTTTCTCACGATGGGCAAGCCAATCACGGACGCTTCTTCCATCACGTTTCGGCGTTTCAAAGTAGGTAGGGTCTAGCAATTTGCTTAGGGAAACGGAGCAAAGTTAATCTAACCACGTACACACAGTCATCCAGTACTTGACGCCAGTAGTCACCGAGTACATACTCACACAGCCAGTGCCAATTTCCGTTTTTGGGGTTGCTTGCCCATTGGTACACAGCCATCAAGAACATGTGGTTGTCATGGGCTATACTTATAGGACCACCGGAATCCCTGATGGTGCTTGTATAAGGTCAGATGTCAGGTCTCAACACTCAGTTCTTTTTCCCTTTCCACTATGCTGCCCCGCAGCAGTCTGCACCGGGCGCTCCTCAGCGCGATCCTCGCAACGGGATTGCTTTCTGAAGGTCCCATAGGCACTCTCGCCCAAACTACGAATGCGACTTGTCTGTCCTCGTTCCAATGGGTATGTCCTCTGTTTCGCAGGGAGCGTTTCACTCAAACGGTTTCACATAGATGAACAATAGTAAGGGCCAAAGCCCTTGTCGTGTCTCGGCTTATCTACAAGGCGCTTGTAATGGTGGCCGTACGTTGAATTTTGTCATGTTTTCTTCACAATTCTGATCTGATGTTCATCAAGAGTTTGCCGTCTACGCCCTTCCAAACGGTTCTCACTATATTGGCCCATTGGCGGGTCAATCAAATCCCTGCCAATGTAGTTCTGTCACGTATAACACTATAAGCGCTTGTGGCCTCTGCCAGAACAGTACAATCATTAGGTAATGTGATTCCCTGCGAAGCGTTCTCACATCTTGATCTTTTGCCACCAGCTGGAGCTCATGGTACACCAATTGCACGACTATATTTCCGGGAGTGTATGTTTTTTTTTTCTTTGGTTTTGTGTAATAATCATGAAACTTACATTGCAATAGCTTTACCCCCGGAATTCCAGATGGTACAGCGGTGCCACAATGGGCGTTTCAAGATGTGACGGTATGCACGAATCGCATCGGTCATTCGTTACTTGCTCGCACAGTGCTAATTTTGGTTTTCCAGGCCAGCGATTTATTCAACGTGACACTAGCTCAAGCTGTCGGCGGTGGGTTACCATTTCTATGACTGCCCCTTGTGGCACTCATACAATCATTCAGATACTCCGGAATCGACTGCATCTCATCTCCAATCCACTGGTTCTGTCGTAGCATCCACTGGTTCTGTTGTAGCAACAACTGCCTCCTTGTCATCAGTCACTCCGCCAGTGACGAGCTCGATTTCTTCAGGCAGCAGTAAATCAAACACTGGCGCGATTGCCGGAGGTGTTGTTGGCAGTGTTGTCGGGGTTGCACTGATAGCCGGCATCGTCTTCTTTTTCATTATGAGAAAGAAGCGTGCTTCCCAGATTATGCCATCGGCACAATTTTCTGGTGGCATGTCATACGCCCCTCCTTCAACTATTTATACGGACTCTACTGCTTTCGCTCATACGCAGATGGTGCAGCCGAAGCTCTATGTGGGTAAAGATAATTTTTTGGAGACCACGGTATCTGACCATGTTCCAGGACCCGTCGGACCCCAGTACATTCCCTGTTTCTCCGCCCCCCACTACGATTATGACTGGATCATCACACGACGTTCCAGGTAGCCCTCAATATTCCTCCGCTTCAATACGTCCTGGTGGGATGTACAGCGGTATGCCAGAAATCTGATGATAAAGGGGAGATCAATTTCCTTGGGACATTCTCGCGAGCATCACCACTTGATCTATCCCCGACCGGACCTTGCGGTGGTCGGCTTGCATCATGTGGTCTTTGCTCGATTGTTTTTAGTTTTCTCATCACCGCACTAGATTCCGCCACATCTATTCTTGATGATCGATTATGTTTGACTGATTTGGGTGTCACTGAGGATGAATAAATATAAATGTAATATGCGTTCTGTGTAGGTTCACTACCTGTCTTAGCGAACGACTTGTCGGTACATCAAGTAACCGACGGCATCCACGAGGGAGTTAGGATGATCGGCCAAAGGGTGCACCGTGAACTCTCTTTGTTGAGGCCGAGAGAATCTTGCAAGGATGTCAGCCATGGGACAATCGAGGTCCTAGACGTCACAACCTTAAAGCTTAACATACAGTGGGTGCACGGTTTCCCCTTCTTAGATAACCGCTTCAAGAGCTCGTATTTAGGCTGGCACGACCACACCAGTTTCTGGTCGTATCCGCCGATATCCTCGACTCGTTATATTATCCTTCGGCCAACCTATACAATGCCCGTCTCTTCCTTGACTTTGAATGACAGGACCCAAACTCCTTGGATAGCCTTGGAACGGACACTGCGTTATACAACAAGGATGCTACACAGGCCATCTCGGTCGCCATTCAGAACGGATTCACGCACTTGGATGGGGTACAGTCATACACTGAGAGCGGGACCTAGCTTGGGGATGGGACCGTCGCCGCGTCAGGAAAGTCGCGGTCGGAATTGTACGTCACGACGAAACTGGGGGCCTCTGGCACTGGGGGAAACACTAACGAGTGCGTTGAAGAAATCTGTGGAGAGGCTGGGACTACGTTGAAACATGGGCTGTGCTCATACCCATCGGATCGCCACCAGGGTCCCTGGCGGCACTTGTATATTAGGTCAGATGTCAGGGTTTTCATCAACCAGTTCTTTTTCCCTTTCCACTATGCCGCGCAGCAGTCTGCACTGGGCGCTCAGCGCGATCCTCGCAACTGGATTACTTTCTGAGGGCCCCACAGGCACCCTCGCCCAAACTACAACTGCGGATTGTCTGTCCTCGTTCCATTGGGTACGTCATCTGTTTCAGCGAGAGCGTTTCACTCAAACGGTTTCACATAGATGGACAATAGTAAGGGTCAAACCCCTTGTCTTGTCTCGGCTTATTTACAAGGCGCCTGTAATGGTGGCCGTATGTTGAATCTTGTCATGTTTTCTTCACAATTCTGATGTTCATCAAGAATTTACTGTTGACGCCCTTCCAAACGGTACTCACTATACTGGCCCATTTGCGGATCAATCAAATCCCTGCCAATGTAGTTCTGTCACGTATAACACTATAAGTGCTTGTGGCCTCTGCCAGAACCATTCAATCATTAGGTAGTGTGATTTCCCTGCAAAACCGTTCTCACATTTTTACTCTTTGCCACCAGCTGGAGCTCATGGAACACCAATTGCACGACTGTATACCCGGGAGTGTATGTGTTTTTCTTCTTTGGTTTTGTGTAACAATCATGAAACTTACATTGTAATAGCTTTGCCCCTGGAGTTCCAGATGGTACAGCGGTGCCACAATGGGCGTTTCAAGATGTGACGGTATGCACGAATTACATCGGTCATTCGCTACTTGCTCGCACAGTGCTAATATTGGTTTTCCAGGCCAGCGATTTATTCAACGTGACACTAGCTCAAGCTGTTGGCGGTGGGTCACCATTTTTATGACCGCCCCTTGTGGCACTCATGCAATCATTCAGACACTCCTGAATCGACTGCATCTCATCCCCAATCGACTGGTTCTGCATCAACTGCCTCGTCATCAGCTACTCCGTCAGTGCTGAGTTCAACCTCTTCAGGCAGCAGTATATCAAACACTGGCGCGATCGCCGGAGGTGTTGTTGGCGGTGTTGTCGTGGTCGCACTGATCGCCGGAGTTGTCCTCTTTTTCATTATGAGAAAGAAGCGTGCTTCCCAAATTGCGCCATCGGCACAATTTTCCGGTGGCATGTCACACGCTCCTCCATCAACTATTTATACAGACTCTACTGCTTTCGCTCATACGCAGATGGTGCAACCGAAGCTCTATGTGGGTAAAGATAATTCCTTGAAGACTGGTATCTGACCATGTTCCAGGACCCGTCGGATCCCAGTACATTCCCTGCTTCTCCGCCCCCCACTACGATTATGACTGGATCATCACACGATGTTCCAAGTAGCCCTCAATATTCTTCCGCTTCAATACGTCCTGGTGTGGTGTACAACGGTATGCCAGAAATCTGATGATAAGGGGAGGTCAATTCCCCTGGGACATTCTCGAGAGCATCATCACTTGATCTAGTTCTACTCCCGACCATTGCGGCAGTCGGCTTGCATCATGTGATCTTTCCTTCAAGACATTTATTTTTCGGTTTCTCATTGCCGCACTGAACACCGTCACATATATTCTCTATGCTGTCTATTGATCATTTAAACGTGTTTGGTTGAGGATGAATAAATATAATATGCATTTTGTGTAAGCGAACTACATGGCGAACGACTTGTCGGTACACCAGGTGACCGACGGCACCCACGGAAGAGTTAGGATGATCGGCCAAAGGGTGCACCGTGAACTTCTCTTCTGAGGCACCAGGAGATGAAGGATTGTCAGAGTATGGAACAATCGAGCATGTGGTAGACCAGCGCCTGGAAGTTGTTAAAAGATGGAAAAAAACAGTTTGAAGACGCGGGAACATACGAAACTGTCTTTAGGGCCGGCGTTGGATCCACCTCTTTGCTGGTCTATTTTAACTTGTTATGGGGCTCACGCATGATATCAATGGAATTATCGATAGCAATAATGGGTCCGTTATCAAGCCAAGGTCACAACCTTGGTGCACGGTTTCCTCCTCTTAGTCAACCGTATCAAGAGCTCGTATTTAGGCTGGTACGATCACACCAGTTTCCGGTCGTGTCCGCTGATACCCCCGACTCGTGATATCATCCTTCGACCAACCCATACAATGCCCCTCTCTTCCTTGACTCTGAATGACGGGACCCGAACTCCTTGGATAGCCTTTGGAACGGGCACCGCATTATACCAGAAGGATGCTACGCAGGCCGTCACTGTCGCCATTCAGAACGGATTCATGCACTTGGATGGGGCACAGTTATACGAGAACGAGTCCTCGCTTGGGGGTGGCATCGTTGCGTCAGGAAAGCCACGGTCGGAATTGTACATCACGACGAAACTGGGGCCACTGGCACCGGGGGAAACGCCAACGAGTGCGTTGAAGAAATCTGTCGAGAGGCTGGGAGTGGACTACGTGGATCTTTACTTGGTTCACCAACCACATAACCACGTGGGCCAGCTCAAGGAAGTCTGGAAAGGGATGGAGGCAGCCAAGGCGGCCGGCCTGACCAAGTCTATCGGTGTTTCGAATTTCACAGCCGACCAGCTCGAGGAGATTCTTGAAGGGTCCACTATTGCCCCGGCGGTAAACCAGGTAGGATGGACACTTCGCCTGGATTTGGGTTCGATGCCTAACAGTCGGAACAGGTGGAAGCTCACCCATATGTCTGGAAAGCTCTTGGACCCACTCTCGCAGTTCATGGAAAATATGGCATCGTGACTTCCTCCTACTCAGGATTAGCGCCTATTGTCCGTGGAAAAGGTGGCCCTCTCGACCCAGTCATCGAACAAATTCGTGCGCGCCTGGAGAAAACTCGAGGATCTCCTGTGTCTGAATGCCAGGTGCTGAACAAGTGGCTGCAGCAAAAGGGCGTGCTTGTCGTGACGTGAGTCCTTTCAGATTTACACCTGCAGTCCATGCTGAGCAATTCCGGCAGCACATCATCTAAAGCTGAGCGTATCAAAGAATACATCGACACCGAAAACGTGCCCGAGCTCACCGCAGAAGAGGCTAGCCTTATTGAGACGACAGGGGCGAAACTACACAAGAGATATTTCGTGCGTTCTTCGATAGATGTTGATTTTTCGGTCACTGATTCCCCTTAAAGCCCGGAAACTGGCCAAAGGAATGAGTGGGAGAAAGGTGTGAGATGCGAGACATAAGATGGATGGGTTGATAGATAAGTGTTGGAAACAGTATCGTTCATGCCATAGGCGAATGTGCGAATGGGGTTGTGAATCCGCTGGGAGCACATGATGAGGTTGCAATGCGAGAGCAGAAGAGCACAGGTCCACACTGCTTGCAAGATGGATTCAGTGAGCTGATTTTCGCGGGATATCCATTCAGTTATTTTTGGACTCGGTGATAGACAGGACCGACGGCTGCATGATCGTGTGTTAGCCTATGGGAGACTGATAGCGTTTCATGCAAGTAATTCAAGCGACGATTTCATGTCCCCCGCCTTAGTCAACCCCGCTCGCAGGTCGTATTTAGCCTGGCGCGCAATCACTGCGCTGGTCTCCGGCTGTATCCGCTGATATCCCTCAGCTCCTTCCCTCCGAGTCCTTCGACCACCCAGCAGAATGCCCGTCTCTACGTTGGTTCTGAATGACGGGACCCGTACACCTTGGATAGCCTTTGGGACAGGTAGCGCGCATGCCAGCAAGGATGTCACACGCACGGTTTCCATCGCCATTCAGAATGGATTCACGCACTTGGATGGGGCACAGATATACGAAAACGAGACCTCGCTCGGTGGTGGTATCATTGCGTCAGGAAAGCCACGGTCGGAATTGTACATCACGACGAAACTGTGGCCTTTGATACCGGGGGAAACGCCAGCGAGTGCATTGGAGAAATCCTTGGACAGGCTGGGAGTGGATTACGTGGATATGTATTTGATTCACCAGCCGAGGAACCACGTAGGCAAGCTAAAGGAGGTCTGGAAAGGCATGGAGGCGGCCAAGGCAGCTGGCCTGACCAAGTCTATCGGTGTTTCGAATTTCACAGCCGGTCAACTCGAGGAGATCCTTCAAGTGGCCACTGTAATTCCAGCTGTAAATCAGGTAGGGATGAAGTGTTGTATTCAGAATCGGATTTAGATCTTGATCTGTCTGGAACAGGTTGAAGCGCACCCGTATGTCTGGAAAGCTCTCGGGCGCAATCTGGCACTTCATGAAAAATATGGCATCGTAACTTCCTCCTACGGAGGGTTATCGCCTATTTCCCGTGACCAACTTGAAGGTAGTCCTCTTGGCCCCGTCATCAAACAGATCCGTGCACGCCTGCAAAGAGCTCGAGGGTCCCCTGTGTCTGACGGCCAGGTGCTCCAAAAATGGCTGCAGCAAAAAGGCATGCTGGTCGTGACGTGAGTTATCGTTGCAGTTCCAATAGCCCATGCTGAGCGACATGTGGCAGTACGTCTTCCAAGGCTGAGCGCATCAGGGAATACATTGACACTGAACATATACCCGAGCTCACCGCAGAAGAGATCAGACTCATTGAAGTTGCAGGAGGGAAACGGTACAAGCGATATTTCGTAGGTCCATCTCCGTAGAAAGTCATTCAGTGATTGATTTCCTTTGGAGCCTGGCGCCTGGACCGATTGAAGATCTAACAGCAGGTTGTAAAGTACTTTGGCGGACCTCGACATTGCCATGAGAGAAAGTGCGGATATCCGGGTTCGAACCGTAGACTGATTGTAGATTCTAGCCACTTGGGAGTGCGGGCGAATCAAATGTGATCTGTTCGAGAGTTTGGCGCAGTTGGGGGAACCCAGCTCTGAGCAACCATCATTGCTGGTGGATGTTCCTGTTGGTATTGCCATGTACACGGAAAGTGGTGACCTGTGTCAAGGCTGTTTTGTGCAGACTCTGCACGACCAGAGCACATGGTAATCTACAAGCTTCATCCAAAACCAACTTAGCAACAATAGGCATTGTATATAGTTCTACACTGAGCTAGCCCATTTATATTGCTCTGCAGACTTCACCAACAACCAATGTAACTATCAGAATACATCCTCTCAAACAGGGCCTTGAACAGGGCTAGTGGACCCTTGAACAGGCAGAATGGTAAGGAACTCATGGCCATCAAGAAGCTCACCAAGAACCCATTGCTGACGGGCCTTATAAACAGAAAGAGCCTCAAGTGGCTCAGCATGGTCAACATAAAAACTGGTGAAAACAGAAGAGATGGCACCAGAGGTGCAGTTTTCTTCAAACAAGGAGCCACAAAGCTTTGCATCTTGAAGGTATTTTACTGGTGATGTCTTCATGATAGAGCTTGCAATATCATGGTAGAAAAGTGTGTCAATGGATTGAATTGCAACAGCTGAGGAAAGTCAGTGAAGGCTATACTCAACAAGAGAAACATTCCATACAGGCATACTTAGCAAGTGCATGGCATGCAGCAGGATGAGAGGATGCAATGCCAATGGCTGTGATACCAATGAAGGAGGAGCTTTGCTTCAACATTTGAAGAAGGGAAGTTGCGATGTACCGGTTACGGAGATGAACATTGACAACAAGTTGTGTTACCCAACCAACTCGTCCTACAAAGGCATGTTAGCAATGGGAACTGGCCCAGACTGGGGGACTACTAACCACTTTCATAATCCCAGGCTGTAGCGAATGCATGGCCAACCAATTCCAACTGAGTCACATCATGACAGTCACGGCGGTAGCAAACAACAAGAACAGTATCTTCAAGGGCTGTCAACCATTGCTGGCGAAGAAAGGTGGCAGTTGCCTTGATGCGACTATCTTGGTTCTAAGTTAGTCTCACTGAGAGGAGGAAGAGACAGGCCACAAACCAGGCTTGGGACCTTTCGTGTTGGCAGGCCTCTGGCCCCAAATTCCATAGTTGTTGCTGAACAGGTCAGCACACTGCTTCAGGATGGTGTCACTGATATCAGGTCCTCCAATTGTGTCATAAATGAGGGGATTTGAAGTGGGATGAGAAGGAAGAATGATAGGAGGACATGAAGGGGAGGCGGGTGGTTGGGTCATCGTTGGGGGATCGGACATCGCAGTTGTGGTTGATCTTGACGCTAATTGTAATCATATGCAAACAAACGCGTCCACTTGTGCAACCATGTCCTCGAGCGCTGTCCTGCTCTCCTCCTGTGCTACGTACGCCTCTACATCAAAGTCACGTCTACAATCACTATATTCTGACACTTCTCGGCAAAAACACTCGAACCCGACGTCCTACCACGCACATATCGATTGGTGGCAGAGGACCCTGGAGGAGCTCGTCTCTCGTGGCTGGCAAACTGACACCACTCTCACCCACAAAGACAAGGAGACGGAAGCTCAAGATGTCGAACCCGAGAACCAGAGCAACAAACTCGTGCTTGGCGCGCGTCGGGCCATCGTAGACAAACTCCGTTACGACGGCGTGGGGAAACCACTCGGACTAGCCTCCACCATCGTGCGTGCCGTTTTCTTACGTCTCTCGTGAATCGAAACTGATTGCAACGTACTAGTAAAGGCTGAACTACAAAAAAATCACGCGCTCATTACGGTGTCGCAGTTTTTGACGTCCCAGCGGTCCGTGTACGATTCTGGGTGGTTGCCGTATCGGATCGCCACGTTTCTGGTCGGGCAGCCGATCTGGTGGGCATTGGAGCAGCTGGACATTGTCTGGTCGGAAGACTCGTATGGCGAGGCGGAAATGTGGAAAAGGGTAGAAGGAGAGTATGTCTTGCTCAGGCTGGTCGAACGGGCTGCCGACGCTGTGGATGCATCTCTGGGTGGATTGTGTCTCGCGGACAGACTGTACACGGCGGCGACCTTTCGGAAGACATTTGGCTCCAAGCTTCTTCCAGGGGTGTCGTTAAGTGACATGGATATCAGAATATTGTTGAGATACCTCGAGAGAGATAGAAAGGTCTTGGTGCAAGACAAGGACGTGCGTTCGTTTCAGACTTGCGTTCCTCAGCGACATACTGACACTGCTTTTGTCAGGTTGTCAAATTCGTGATGGACGAACGTGACCGAGAAGTGACTGCCATCGATAGAGGGATCCTCGAGCTGAAGATCGCTGTTGCGAACCTGCAGGATCAGGTTGACCGGTTGCATGGCAAGATGGACGAGTGAGACACTGGTTGTTTCCCGCGAGCATATTCACTCAACCCACGGACAGGACCACCAAGCGCATCTCAACTGCATTGCGACAACAGCAAAAGTCCATTGCCCTCGCTCACCTTCGTTTCAAGAAGAGCTTGGAGGAGGTACTGACTAAGCGACTGGGTGCATTGCAGAATCTGGAATCCACCCTAATGAGTGTGGAGACGGCAGCGGGCGACATCGAGGTAAACGTGTTTCATTGATGACCAGCTGAGGTGTACTGAATATCGACTAGATTATGAAAACTTATGAGAAATCTACAGCTACGCTTCAGGCGATTCTCAGCCACCCGTCTCTACGTCGCGAGAAGATCGACGAGACGATGGATGCACTTGCTGCTGCCAACACCAATGCACGCGAAGTGGATGAGGCGATCAGGATTGGAGGGGACATTGCTGCCGCGGAGACGGGCGTGATCGATGACGCGGAACTGGAGGACGAGTTGAGTGAGCTTGTGAAGGAGGCAGAGAGGGAGAAAGCAGCTGTGGACAAATTATCAGCGATCAAGGTCCCCATAGAGACGCCTGTATCCAAAGCGAAGGAGGAGGCAGCGAGACCGCTCGTTGCAGTGTAGATGACTACATATGGCAGATGACGCAATGGGATGGGTTTATCTCTCTCGCTACTAGAATGGCCCCCATCCGAGTACGCCATCCAAAGGGCATCGCGACCCTCCAGCTGGACTTGGACGCGCTCACCGTACAAGATTTTCAGACACAGATATTCACCCTCACCGAAATACCCCATTCCCAGCAAGAAAGTGAGCTCGTTCTCCGTGTCGCACCTCGCACCACCCGTTCAATCCATCAACCTAGTCAGATCGGGCTACCCTCCGCAAACGCTCACCCTCGTGCCAGAACTCCCACTCTCGAGTTTGGGCCTCCAAGCAGGGGAGCAGATCATCGTGAATCACAAGCTGTCTACGGCCACATCAACGGTGCAGACCCCACCCGTCTCGTCGCCCGTGTCTAGACCCCCCGCACGCCAGACCGCTCCGACACAGAGCACCGGTCCGGCGAGCGTACCGACGAGCGCAGGCGTGCTCGTGCATCGAGTATGTGGGCGGTCGATCATTCAGGCTTCTCACATGCTGCTCACGTCCGTCGAACCAGGTCGTTCCCGACGACAATACCTGTCTGTTCTCGTCGATAGCCCTCATCTTTGAACAGGATGTGACGAAAGCACAAAAGATGCGGCAGAGTAAGTAGTTAGATCTCAGGTATAGGTTGAGCGTGACCGTTTGTGTGGCAGTCGTCGCCGATGGCATCCAGGGCGACTGGGAGACCTACAGTGAAGCGATTCTAGGGTATGTGGTGTCCGCCGAGTGAAACGCGGATCGCATTGACGAGATACAGAGCCCCGCGTGACAAATACATCGCAACTATTCTGAAACCCTCGACGTGGGGTGGCGCCATCGAACTCGGTGTTCTTGCCAAACACTTCAAGACAGAGATCGCCTCCATAGACGTCGAGACTGGACGTATCGATCGTTTCTCCCCTGTTGGGAGTACTGACTCCAGGTGGGCATGTTCCTGAATCGGTAATGTATCAACTGACGGGGTTCGTGGTTCGTGAAGATGCATCGTCTTGTATTCCGGTATCCACTATGATGCTGTTACGCTAGCCCCTGTGGAGGGTGCGCCAGACGAATGGCATCAGACCATCTTTCCTATCGTGAGCTTTCCTAGCCAACTTGAAAACTTGATACTAACGCAGGGCATCAAGATGTCTGCAGACGCATCCGACCCTAATCTTGAAGCGGCCAAGAAGCTTGCTACGATCTTGCGGGAGAGAAAGGCATTCACAAACACTGCAACATTCGATCTCAAGTGTGAGGTGCGTTGGATATAACATATACACTGGTATTGCTATTCACGCCATTGCAGCAATGCGGAAAGGGCCTCAAAGGTGAGAAAGATGCAAGAGCACATGCCCAAGAGACTGGACACGTACGATTTGGAGAGTACTAAAACTCTGCACGCAATCAAGAAAGCACTTTCACTTTGCTGTCACTTGTCCACTTTCGATTTCCATGACTACCGGCACATGGTCGGATGCCCCGTATATCTCACTGCGGATCTCGCACATCTTCACTTTGTCTACTATGCGCTCGCTTAATATGACTGATGATGGTGCATCAGAATTAGCGAGCCATCCTTCTGTACAAGAATACTTACACATGTCCAGTCTCCAACCTATGCCTTTCATACGGCAATTAAACCGATACGAGAAGTAGGTGTAATGGCGGTCATCTGGATGACGAGCTCTCCAAACATCGACGAACTTTGGAATACCTTCAGGGGACCCTGGAGCACCAAGAATGTTTCTGAACCCCTCTGTTTCATCCAGTGTATAACCCGGCGTTTTATTCCAGTTGGTTTTCGGATTTGCAAGATCTTGGAAAAGTTGGATGAGGGTAAAATAGACAAGGATGGGGAAGCACTGACCTATTGCAGTTGGTGCGACGTTCATGTCACCCATCCAAATTACAGGTTTCTTCTTGTCCAGCTCACGTATGTAGGTGGTGAAATGCTCGTTCCACGTGTTCTTTTCCTTGAGCGTCTGTGATTGCCGCATTATTTGTCGGAAGGTTGGATACGACGAACAAGGCAAAAACGCACTTTAAGGTTTTGACCCGCGTTGGTTACATAGGTACAGACGACATAGCACCCTTCGAATTCGAGCGTCACAAGACGTCCCTTGATCTGTTCAGGATTCGGATGGCCCGGAAGAAGCTTTGTCACCGAGATGGGCTTGATTTTCGACAGCACCGCAGTACCGCCTACGAGGTGGACTCGATACAACGACGAGACACAAACAGAGATGCAACGCACCATACGTCTTCTTGTCAGAGATGGCCCAGGTGCGGTACGGAAAGCGTGCGCTGAGAACGGGATCGACGGGTTCATTGTTCACCTGCGGCGCGTCAGAAAAACGTGAAAAAAAAAAAAAAAAAAAAGCGCAAGCCCCAAGCAACGCTGCTCACCTTGGTCTCTGTCAACACGAAGATGTCCGGATCTTCCGCCTCCACGTAGTATCTGAATCCCTGCCACGCGTTCTTTGGTGTGCACGCCCATGGTTGAACGCGTCGGGTTTGGAACGTACCTTTCTTTGTGCCGCTGCCAATCCACAGACGTTCCACGTGGCGAACCGCAGTGTGCCTGCTGCGCGTGGTGGAAAGGAGATGTGGACGGGCAATACTTTGTTCGTAGGTTGTCCGTTGGGTGCTTTGACGTTGTCGGGGGCAACCTCGGTCTGCTTTGCTCGCTTTGTGGGTGGCTGAGATTGAGAGGCGCTTTCAGACTCGGACGCGGTGTTCGCGTCGTCGTGTCTTGTAGTGATTGTTCGTTTGGGAGCCATCGCGACGCGAAGGAGTGGCGACGCGCGTGGTGCAAGCCAAAGACGCGCCAGGTTGATTAAGAGGAGATAATCCCATACTTGTAAAAGCAAGCCAAAGTATCCTTACTCATCCCCTTCTACACCGCAGTGCTCATTACTCTCCCGTAAACATCCGTCCTCATATTATACGTGGATACGTCAGTGTTTACTCATCGCGTGTTTTGCCATGAATATCATACTTCTCAGTTCACTGGCGTGATCGAGGAACAGGTGCAGTATACCTGTGCGTCGATCTCTCTCGACGGCTTTGACGTACCTGGTGAGTTCTCCAGAGAAGGCGTACGCACGAGCCCGAACACCAAATGTCCCTTTGTGCTTGCACATCAATCCAACACATGTAAGGTGTAGCTTTTGTCCGGGAACCTGACTCAAGTCCCGTCTTGGCAGCCTCTGGAGGCCAGAACCATCCGAACGCTGGAACGGTTGCGTTAAAATATGGCGGATCATCAGAGAACAGCAAATAGATCGCAGCTTTTCCCTGAACTGTCTAGGTCACGGAGCGGACTGCGATACAAAATTGCGAATGAAACTAGGGGGAAGAAGTGCCCATGAGAAGTTTCCGCGAACGTAGCAAGTGAAGCCATGCGATGAATTAGGTAACTTGTTCTGTTTGCGGCTCGCGAGGCATGCCCGATGCAAGGCGATGGTATCATATCTGCGGATAATGCACTCAGCAGTCAGAAAAGCGTGTCCAATGAACATCGATCGAACTAGGGCTCGACTTAATAGCAAAATGATACTATTTGTCATTATTTATGTCCAACCCTGAAAAAGGTAATCCGAGTTTCTGTATGTCATGTCATGTCCGAGTCCGAGACACCCTACGTTCTGCACATTTGGCCACCGAAATGGAACTTGCAGTCGCTTGACCCGACCTGTCTCGCGGCAGTCTTGTACCTCCAGCTCACCATCCCAGGAAAATTCAAAGTAGCACACTGCACCAATCCAGACCAGTCCCCCAACGGTAAGCACCCGCTCCGACTTGGCCCTTCAACGATGTTGACCCCATGATCATAGGACAACTCCCCTTTTTGACCCATGCGCACATAGCAGTTTCTACATTCCCCTCCATAGTCGCCTTTGTGGCTTCACTCGCCAAGTCATCTGCTACGTCGGGTGTCATCGACCTCGACGCGTTTCTCACCAGCTCGCAAAAGGCCAAAAAAGTCGCACTATACGCTCACGTCGAATCATGCGTATCTGACCTGGTCGTGAGTCGATATTATTTCCCCAACCTCTTGTCACCCATCATCATCATCGGTTGAATGTGCAGTCCCACATGTTCTACGGGAGCGACACCAACTTTTGGGGATTAACCAATTCAGCGCTTGCCGGCGAGATGCCAATCCCACAAAGGTACTATGTGGCTAAACGGATAAGGGAGTCGTACAGACCTCGTCTGGAGGCAGCAGGACTTTGGAGTTTACCCAACGAAAAAGAGGAACAAAATAGCCTCTTTGAACAGGACAAGAAAAAGAAGCGTAGCTATACCATCACGTTCACGCGTGCTTTCGAGAGGGAAAAGGTAAGCAATTGGTTGGACTGGTGACAATCCGTTGATCGTCAGTCAAGATTCTGGATAAAGCAAAGACGGTCCTTGGAGTGCATGCAAGTCACTTGAACGGCAAACAATTCTTTTTCGGGGACCGGCAAGTTGTTATTCTCTGCGCGCGTAGTTCCTAATACTGATGTTTTCCTGCAGTCCGACAAGTCTCGACGTGTATTTGGCTGCACACATCCTTTTATTGACCGATCCTCCATTCCCAGACGCCATCCTCCAGATACAGCTGATCGAGCATTACCAGGGATTAATTGACCATGCCCGACGCCTACAAGCTCAAGTGACACGAGCGCCATCTTGTGAACTTTTCGCGGAACCAGGATCCCTGCTGAGCTCTCTCATGCCCCGTCCATTTAGTGGTCGTCGCGCCCAGAGCCAGGCTGACCCTGCGGACATCGCGTACAGAAGGAAAACCTTGGTTTATATAGTGGCGATGTTGACGTTGACCGTAGGTTATCTTTATATGCAGATCTTGCCCGCCATCGCCTCTGCCGAAGACTCGGCGGACGACGGTGAAGACGAAGGAAGTGATAGTGCAGAAGAGCTCGAGAGTAGCTCTGGAGCATTCAGCGACGAAGAGGAAGACGAGTAGACCCATTTCATTTGTCCATCCAGTAGTATTTTACCAATCAACCCTTGTGACACGAGTCACGCTCTACTAAAGTAGCACACAACGACGAGCTCGTGATGACAGACTTCGACCTCATCGTCGTAGACGACGTCGAGGAGCACCACGCCGGCCCTTCATCCGCCGTGAATGGCGTAAACGATCCACCGCCACCACCCCAACCTTCACGCGCACGCCCCTTACGAGCAGCCGCAGAACACGCCATGGCGACCACCCTGCGCCTCCGCGGGTCCCCCGAGGCATCCGACCGCACGACGCGTTTCGCCACCGCAAAGCCCGGAAAACCACAGCCCAAACTCAAGCTCAAGCTGAGCGAACGCGCCGCGGCGCAGGCCCCTGGGATGTCCTTCTTGGGTCCCTATGACCGGGAGCTCGACTCGGACGACGAGGACCTGACGTTTGAGGAACAGTTTATCGTACGGATGCCGCCCGGGGAGGACTGTGAGCGGTTGCGCAAGATGATTCAGTCGAGGGAGATTGGCAACGACGTTTGGTTCAAGTTTAAAGGTGCGTTTGAGGGTTGAGGGAATGCGTCCGCGTCGTCGAGGCCAACGAGATGGTAGACTCGCGAAGGGGCATCTTTCACATCGGCAACTCGTTGTTTTCGTTCAAGTTGGTCGATCTGCCCTGCATCGTCGAAGCACAAAAGACGCTCGACAATAAGCAGATGTTCAAGGTGGCAGATATATGTCAGGTGTGTTTCCTTGAACGTGCATCTTGGGTGTGAGATGATTCTAGGAGATGTACGATACAGATGTTGGTCGTAGGAGATCGTATACAAAACGAAGAAGCCGTCACGGCCAACAGGAACGTCAGTGTTGATGAATTCATTTGGCCACACGGTATTACCCCTCCATTGCATCATGTACGCAAGCGACGATTCCGAAAACGAGTAAACAAACGGGTTCGTATGAAACTCGTCGACGCCCGCCTTTGCTCTACTCACGATGCCCATTCCAGATGATAGAGAGCGTCGAAGAAGAGGTGGAGCGTCTGTTGGCCGCAGACAGTATCGCAACGGACGTCAAATATGGTGGGTGTTGAATGCCCGTCGTTTCCAGTGAGCAGGCTGATTATCCTGTATTGTAGAGGTGCTCGAAAATGTCAACCCAGACCTTTCCGACTCCGAATTTATCGAACCTCAAGGGTCTCTCGAAGTGCCTACGCCTGGCCATCTAGGTTCAGAGGCGGGCGATGTCGCTACCCCTGGAGCTGACGCTGCGGATGAAGACGCTGAAGAGGGCGAGGGAGATGAAGGTGAACCAGAGGGTGACATCGACGAAGAACTTGCCGCGGAGCTTGACCTTGCATTGGGTGATGAAGAGGAGGGTGAAGGGGACGAGGAAGACGAGGAAGATGATGATGAAGAGGAAGAAAGTGACGAAGATGAAGACGATGAAGACGCACAAGAGAGGAAGCTTTTGAACGAGGAGATTAGAGACTTGGAGGCTGCGGTGGCCAAGAAGGAGCACGAAGTCGCCATCTCTGCAAACCCGCTCATTAAGGTATCTTTGTTCAGCCTACATGGCATACAGCGGACATTGAGAGTAACTCTTTTCAGAAACGGTTCGAGGATGCACTCAAGAAACTTTCGGCTGATCTGGAGATGAAACGCGCGCAAAGAGATGAGATGAAAGAGAGGCAAAGACGAAAGAAAGAAGGTATCGTTGCGGAAGACCCAGACACGGATGCTGAAGTCGGTCCGCAAGATGAGGTGGTGCCTGGTAACGTTGCCCAGGTGGATGCCGACCTCTTCGGATCCGATGATCCAAACGCTATGGACATTGGCTGAGTCCACACTTGGCTTAGCTGTCTGCATGTTGCTTTCTAATCTTGGATACTTGCACGTACATTAGGCTCAAAGCTACCCTAATAACAACCTGCTCATCACTGCGATAGCCCGACAAGACTTGCTTGCATCACGAGCGGGGCATACACAATGCAAACAAACGGCGCGAACCATACGCCTAACACTTCCCAGTTCCACTTTGCTTTCTCGACTTCTAGCGGTAGAAGCAGCCAACCCCAAGCAAGGAAGCAGTACGCCGCGTAGACCGCCAACCGGGAAGGCTTGCTAAATAACGAAGCCGATGGTGCGAAGAGCCCAGGTGCGGCACGGCTCGAGATGAGCGGAATGCCGAGCGTAACTGCGAGCGTTGCGGCGAGAGAAAAGTTGAGCAGAGAGGTTATGGAAATGACTGTCGAGGCTAAACAGAGGTTAAAGGACTGAAGAAGCATCGAGAATGGTGCTGTATCGGGTGACTGGGACGGTACACATGCAAAAACAACCTGGGGAATGAGGCCTAACGTGAGGAGAAGGATCCACGAAGAGACCTGAAGATGTTAATACGATGATGAGCGAGGAACAGTAAAGTAGACATACGAGTTGGTTCTGGTGGAACCATGGAGTACTGATTATGGCGAATGCCAGTAGACCGATGGTATGTGTCACAATAATGGTGACAATTGCAGGTATAACAGGCCTTCGTCTCGGTCGCCATACTGGTTGAACTTTTGTAACCGTCATACTCGGAGGAGCAATGCTATCGGCTTTCTCGTCTCGCGAATTCGACTCAGTAAGAGACTCTTGTGTCCACCCTGCTCCTACCCACTGTCCGAGGCCCCAAAACATCATCGCAACCCCGACGAGCACAGCACTAGGGAGAAACATGCCGATTTTCATAAAGGTCCCTGGAGTCGTGAGTATGTAGAAAAAGAAGGAAGCATGGAGACGCTCGAGGAGATTGTTCGATGTACGGAGAGTAGACTCGATTATTCTAACAAGGGATGATCACAAGGACGGCAAGGTATCAGAAAAGACTGACCTGCCAAGGGCAAAGAACCCGTGGGGACCATCGGCTGGAACAGCATACAGAGTAATTGCGTCGATCCGGAATCTGCGTTAAATAGTTCGACCAATCAATCCCTATATTCGACTGGAGTCGGTGACAACCGGCGACTCACCGGTGAAACAAGCCATGCGGGGCACTTGGCTGTCCCCTTGCTTGATAACTAACATGTCTCTTCACATTCCGTGCCCGGTATTCGAGCTCCCTGAGATGTGGACTGCGTTTCATGAACTCTGGTGCGTTCGCGAGGAGAGTATGGTGTGGTGCATCATGCAGTTCAACATGGTCATAGAGAACGAGAGGTACTCCGCCCGTGTAGTGGGAGACAAGGCGCAGCGAGTTTATGAGGTCTTGGTTAGGTAGCCGTCCATTGAGGCCCTCTGCGTGTGGACAGAAATATTAATTCGCTTGCAGGGCAATGGATTATTGAGTACTGACCAAAGAACACGCCAAGGTGAGAGAATGAATGTCCGCTGTAATCAATATTGAGGGCATTCCAGATGACACCAGAGGTAAGCTCGAGGAGATCAGTGTCGAGATCTACATGAGTACATTATTGGGAAAATAATGATGAAAAAGGAGGAACGGACTGTGTGGTATCGTGCCATGGTAAGCATTTAACCAAGCATGTATGCCATCAAAATAATTGTCGCCTATCACAAAGATGATATCGTTTGCCCAGAGCGAATAGTCTGACGAGGGTCAGACTTTTACTCGAAAGAGGGGCAGAAATATGCCATACTTTTTAGAAAACCTGCGAGAGCCATCACCGTTGCAATGCCCCGCACATTGTACGGTTCCTTGCCAATCTCGCTAAGCCACGACGCACTGATGACAACAGCTTCAGAGCCTGAAGTACGGGGTGCGTTCAGGATGGCATAGACATTAACACCGGACACGTTCTGTCGACGACACATGCATAAGACGCGTTAGCAGGTATATGGATACGTACGCCAGAGGGGGTCGTGAACGTGTAGTCTTGAGTTGCGGCAGCGAGACCAAGTTTTGCGAATTCATCACGAATGAAACTGGCTTTCCTGTTCTGTGTGTCAGTACACTGTGAGGGTCAACAAGAGTGTTTTGGTGGTCTCACTGCTCACTCGTAGCATTTCTCTCACGGAGACCATTTAGATGATGAAGATAGAGGTCCGCCTGGTGCACGTCTTTCCAATTCCAGTTGGTATTAACCTGTTACAAGTCGGACTCGGGGTGGGTCCGGGGGAGGCAACTGGACGTACCTGAGCTGGTTGCAATGCATTTTCGTCGATGTAGACACCCTGAGAGAGTGGCGGAATTGGTATGAGGACCATCCATATGTAACCCACTGCGAGCAAGATGGTCCTGGATGGTGGTGGTCAATGACGTGCGATGAGAGTGGAGAGACAAGTACGAACGTGATCTTTGAAAGGTGTCGATAAATGAGTGTTGTAATGTTTCTGCGTCGCTGGAGTCGAACGACATTGGTATTTCGTCGTGGTCGTGGTCGTCGTCCGGGGAAGAGCGACGTTATTCTGTCCATGTTCGTGTCCTGTCACTGGCAACTTAAGTTAGTAGTGACTGGTCGGAATTCGGAACTATCTCATCAGGGTCTCCAGTGTTGACCCGCTCCGCATCTTCTTTCTTTTTCAACTTCCAGGTACATCCGACACTTGCGGCGCGCACCGTCCAGCGTCTACCATGCCCCAAAAGCGAAAACGCAGACCCTCTCCCCCATCCAGGGGTCTTGCCCCTGGCGAGCATCTCAAACGCGCTAAACTGGCCTCAGCCGAGTCTTCGAACTGGGCTTGGGTCGACACAGAGGTTTCGGACCCATCCCAGATCACCCTCGAGCATCGTCTCATGACTTGTGGTCTGTCAAAGCGCAATAATAACCCGTTTTGCGGCAACAGACACGCGTCAAAGCCCGCCAAGTCTGCCCCCACACCTGCTGACAAAATGCAGACCAACGTTGTCAACGGTGAACTCGAGAACGATCTCATCGTTATATCCGATGACGAGCCACCACCCTGTAACAAGAAAGCGTGCAAGAACAACCCCAATTGCTTGAATTACCTCGGTCAGCAGCAATGGGAGGACGAAGGTATGTTCCAGTTCAGTGAACGCGTTTAAGGCGCTCGCCTCAATCCCTGACGTGCTGTTCATCCAGCAACAGCCAGACAACTGTTTATCAAGGCTTCGGATCTAGGTTCCAACCCGATCCTCAGCTCTCGTGACCCTGAATTGCCTGTCGGCCTGAAGGTAGGTCATCTTCTCCTCGTGCAAACTTTATGCAAATGATCCATCTTCGTGCTGCGCAGAATCTTGGAGCTACCTGCTACGCGAACGCCTTCCTCCAAGTATGTATCATTTAACGCTATTTCAGAGTTTCCCTACTTACGGTTTGGAGGTATGGTTCCGGGATCTGGCGTTTCGACGTGGAGTATACCAATGCCAACCATGCCACGACACTGAGAATAGTTTCGAAGTTGGTTACCTCTTACCCAACTTCGGATCAGGGCCTGATTAACAAATTTTCAGGATTCTCCCGTATTCCAACTCCAAGTGACATTCGCTGCCCTTCAAGAAAGTACACAGAATGTGTACAATCCAGCTAAATTCGCAGAGAGCCTCAAACTATCTACGTCCGAGCAGCAAGATGCACAAGAGTTGGTGCTATTCTTTGGTCCACGTCTCTCACTAAACACCCTCCGCACAGGTTTTCAAAACTCTTCATGTCACATCTTGACAGTGAATTTCAGAAGCAGCTAAACCCATCTCTCCAGACCCTTGTATCTAATCAAGTAGGTTATGTCGTTTCTAACTGCATCACTTCACCCATGTCTATGACAGTTTCAAGGGGAAATGGTGTATGGTACTCTTTGTCACAGCTGCCGCTCTAGATCCGAGCGCACATCCGATTTTCTTGAACTCGAGATTAACATAGAGGTAAATACATTTTTTCTTCGCCATACCATCGCTTAACCCGACCTCGTGTTAGAATAACGCAAGGCTCGAGGAACGTATTGCTGCTCTCTTACAGAACGAGAAACTCACGGGCGCCAACAAGTAACATTTTTTTGCTCATGTGATACAACTATTGACAGGTCATGACCAGATATTCTTGCTCAAACTGCGCAAGGCTTCAGGACGCGACCCGATATACCGAACTACGGTCTCTCCCTCCAGTCCTCCATTTTTCTCTCCTTCGTTTCGTTTATGATTTCGACTCAATGGAAAGAAAGAAATCCAAGCATAGTTTGCTATTTCCCATGGTACTAGACATGTCCAGGTTTGTCAAAGCTAACAAGAACGCGAGCGGTGTCGAGGGAAAACGGGGCGAGACGAACATTTATGAGTTGAGAGGTGTGCTGTTGCACAAAGGCCCAAGTGCCTACCATGGGCATTACGAGGCTCAAGTCCTAGATACCGCGTCAGTTTGGTTTGTTGTCTCATGCATGCGCTAACCCATGAGATACAGTTCGAAGACGTGGTTCCAGTTCGACGACGAGGTAGTAACCAAGATCGATTTCCTGGGAGAGAAACGATACACTGGCAAGGATATAGCTGACGTTCTCAATGACAGCGGGACAACCAAGAAGTACGTATTATTTCCTAATGTATCTCAGACCTTCCTCATATTTTATCCTCATGTCAGGAATGCAGGACAACCCCGCGCTCGTTCCGCGAAGAAGCGCAGGATCGACGATAGTGAAGACGAGGCTGTCGAGTACGTGACAGGTCCCCCATCATCAAATCTCACCTTCCATTTCATCTTGGTTGTCCCACACATCTTTCTAGATTGTTGCCCCACACGGAAGCCAAGGGTTCCTTGCCTGGTATTAGTAAGGTCCCGGAAGGGTGCGTAATGCGCGAAAACCGGGGATATAGCATTCGCTCATCATTTGATTTTGACAAAATAGCGATGTTTTCTCGTCAAGAGACGCTTATATGCTTATCTATGCTCGGAAGGAAGAAGAGCAATCTGTCACCCATGCGTCTACCCCAAATTTCGCCGAGAGCAACCCCGATTCTAGCTCTTCCTCTTTTATTAATGGTGCGTCTAGGCCCTGTATTGAGACGTCGGATGCGACTATCCTCGTTCCACCTCAACGTGCACGAGACGTGGTCAAAAGTCTTAATGCAAGGCATGACGAAGCCTGCGAAATCTACACCCGAAAGTCAGTCCCCCAAATTTAATTTCCCACAATGACATGAAATGAGGCGATCTCGAACCAGAGAAAAGGAAGTCAAGGAACAATTCGCGGAATTGAGGGAATGGATGCGGAGCGTATATACGCACTGGCATGTCGCATCTGTCGAAGAGGCACGTAGGTCATCATAGGAAGACATCACGTTATTTAATTGGAGATTTACTAGGATGCTGTGGTAGCCAGCAAACACGCACTGGAGAATTGGTTGACAAAACCTTTTGTCAAACCCGAGGAGCAGAAATCACGATCCCAATCTGTCTCAGGAGATGCCGAGATTGAAATATCGCCAGCCCCTGACATTTTATGCAGTCATGGTGGACTCCATCCGCACAAGGCCAGTCACATGAGGCGTATGTCGAGAGTAAGTGAGAATACTTGTTGTTCATTGCGATTTACTAGTGACTTTCTTAAACAGAAAATGTACGAGAAGCTTAAACTTCGTGACGACATTGGTCCCATGCGTCGCCCGCAAGATGTCTGTGACATTTGTGTCAAAGAGTCTTTCACGGGTGAGCCGTGCAGCCATGTTGCGCCTCGCCGGCTTAACCTCATTTTCACAGAGAGGCTTTACCAAGTCGAGCATCCCCGTTTAGTTGCCCAGTTCGACGAAATATGTGATGTACAGCAAGGGGAGCCCGGATACTGGATTTCCAAAGCCTGGCTAAAAGGTATTCCGTTCTATTTCATCATCATACATTCATGTCATTCACGATGAAATTCACCTGTATATGTGACATGCGCAGGCTGGAAAGTTCAAAAACCAAGGATGCATGTTCCGCTGCATGGTGACCCCTCGCCCGACTCTGCGGAGTTTCGTGGGCACGTGCGGTGTGAGCATGATCAACTATCACTCGTGTCGACCGCGCGTCGAAGTATATCCGCTCAGGTGAGCAGCGGAATTATTCAAATGGAGAACGGACTGTGGGGCATGGTGATTAACAAACGCTTGCGCTGAATCATGATCAGGCATGCGAGATCCTTAGGATGCTGTTCCCCGATTGGGTACCACTATCGACCAACGAGGAGCCGTGTGCAATTTGCGAGGCTTACATCCATAGCTCGAAGGAGGACAAGCGCGAGTTACGCAAAAAAGCAGAAGATGAAAAGGTGAGCATCATGTGGCGCCACTCGTTCGACCCACCTTGAAAAATTCTTCCATTGGTTGTTGACACTTAACAGGCACGATTGCGACACATGCACGATAATGCGTTAATAGGCAATACCCTGTTGCTCGAGAACATTCCATGCGCTGTCCTTCCAGCCGATTTTGTCCGCATATGGCGAAAGTGGCTAAGTCGACCAGCTGAGGTCCCTCGTCCTGACAGAGTCGACACCCTGGCACTTTTTTGTCAGCACGATCAGCTGGTCTTCGACCCTAATGCACCGAACGACTGGGATAGCGATGTCGCACTCATTCAAATAACTGAATGGCGTATCTTGCAAGAGCTGTAGGTTTTCGCTCTATCGCCCACCATTTTTTCCCACTCCACGACTGCCGAGACGATATTCATCCTGACACACATACTGCAATAGGTACCATTGCGGACCTGTGGTGGCCGTCGAAAAGCGGCTCGTCGAAGACGCCGAGGGTGTACTGGATACGAAATTCGTGCATGACACGCCTGTCTGCCACGAATGCCGTTTGAAACGGTAAGTTGGCGCACTCGAGTTCCATATCAGCCAGGGTTGAATGCATCGTCCCTTGCTCCTACTATATACATCAAGTATTGCATTTTTTTCTGATAGCGTGTTCCATTCTATTGACTAGGCGCCGCGATTACAACCTCACCGACATCACCGTGCGATTCTTGAGTTCGAAACCTGTAACCGGCGGCGAACAGGACGAGGGTCTACAACGCGGCAGCCAACATGCGAAACCAGAGCCTGGACCCCGAGCGACGGGTGGAACGAGGCAGTCCAAACGCATCCGTCAAGGGAGGGAGAGACGCGAGGACGCGCGGTTGAGGATATCCAAGTCGACGACCGTCAAGGAAATCAAGGTCCAGGTCCGTCCCTTACATCTCTCGTCGGCTCGTCCTTGATTGTGCGATCTTGCACAGCTCTACGAGATGCTCAAGATTCCAACGATCTGCCAGAGGTTGTTTTACAAGGGCCAGGAGCTCCCGGACAATTCGGTTTCCGTCGAATCGCTGGGCGTCTTGATGAATGACGTTCTCGATCTGCGGGAGGAAGCGGAGAACGAGGATAATCTTGCGAATAGCCCAGAGGGGCGTGCGAACAAGCGACGAAAGGAGGAGAAAGGTTTTGGCGGGACCTTATTGGCAGCATCCGCGTCTTACGCAAGCCTCTCCGCTGACACGGGTACAAGTTCCGAAGGCGAAGGGCACGAGTCCGCGATCAAACCCAAGCCTTGCCCGGCTTGTACGTTTTCCAATCCACCGGACAAGCGCTTCTGCGAGATATGCGGACAGAAGGTGGCAGATGTAACTTGAAAAAGTCCTAAAAGTACACATGATGCTTCATTTTTCTTTTTCCTTTTTTTATACATGTAAATTGGAACTGAAATGCGATTTCTATGGATGGATGGATTGACAAATCACCACAAAAAAAAAGGAAAAAAAAAACCCAAGCGGCAACAAACAAAAGAGATAACACCTATGACACCGTGTGACGTGAATTACCGTGTCCGTGTTCACGGAATTCGACTGAAGTCCGGTAAAGGAATGTCAGAAAAAGGAACGACGGGGACCATCGAGTTGGTCAGACTTGAAGAACCGAAAGATGCTGCGGAGATGAGACTCGTTGAGCGAGACCGTACAACATCCACGGGTGCAACTTGTTGTGTGGGATCAAGCACTGGTGCAGGTGGACTCACAGGGGGGCGAGTCTGTTGCTGGAGAAGCGAACTGGCGGTTATCAACACATCCACTTCGCTGGACAGAGGCCCTGTGATTTCGACGGCTTGCGCAACGGCGGACTGCGTTGCTACCGACACTTCGTTCACTGTAACTTGCGTGGCCGCCGGTGGCGGAGGTGGTAACCCGGCAGATATTTGACAGGCCACGGCAGCAGAGCGATCAGCGGCCACTTGTCGCGCAGCCTGTAACACAACCTGTTGAGCAGCCACCGCCAAGACATTTGGTTGCTGAGGTGTCTCAGATCGTTGTCCAGACACTTCTTGGTCAAAGGCCTGGGCCGTTACTGTGAGAACATGCTGTTGCTTCGCCAGCGCCTGCAATTCGGGAGCGTGTTCATTGGATACCGTCGATGAGATGACCTGAGATTGCGCTTCCTGGGCAACTCGTTGAGCGGCCGTCGTTAGCACCTGAATGACCTGAGCGTCGTGACTCGCGACAGGAGGTGCAATACAGGATATCGTCGCAGCCCTCAATGGTCTAAGACAGCGATTCTGTGAGAGTGGATGCCAAAGGTAGCTGTGAAAACTGACCTGGTCATTGTTGGTTGGGGGACACTCAAGTCTGCGGATATCCGCCTAGCCTTGTGGACGTCACCGTTCAAGGAGCTTCGTCTAGGGGCAGGGATGGCACCATCGAGCGTGGAGACCGGAGCAATGTTAAGATGGAAGGTTTGCGAGAGATGCTCCTCGACGCCGTCTTGCAGATACTACAAGTCATGTCAAATGCTGACAACCTCTTTTGGAGCGGAAACATACTCTTGCCACTACCGTAATGTCGCAATTTTCTGCGTCAGGTGGCGGTGTCCCTTGTAAAACGTCATCTTCCCATGACAGCCATGATGGAAGTGACGGAGATGCGTAAGTGACTTGCAAATTCGTCCGCGATGCTTGTGGATCCCAGATACGGGGTGCCCAACTCCATCGTAGTCCAACGTATGCAACGCTCGGTGGCGATCCGGCAAGTCGACGATGAAAGGGTCGGAACGTCCAGCGCCCGTCTGGGAGCTTCTTTGCGTCTATATTCCAGATGTGGTTGCCTTTTGACTTTGTCTTTTTCCCCTCTTCGTTGAAGCGGGAGATGTAAGGTTGATTCCAAAGATAGGTTCGAATCTGTGATCATCTCAGGGCGGGAAGTCGCTTCCGGAGTGTCAGTGATAGGCTAACCTTTTTCATGGGAATTTTATCTTCGGGATAACCTTGCCGAGCGAGCTACAGAATCAATCAATGAGGAGGCGGTTCACCCAACGGTCATGAAAGGCTTGCCTCTTCCAAAAAGGCGTTGGTGAACGCTTGTATCCGGAATTTAAACGGGCGAAAATCGGGAGACTCGTCCAAGCGTTGCATCTTTTTGGCCATCAAGGTTTGGTGTATTAATTCACCTTTGGCATCTGTCGCTTCCACTGCAAGCGCGGTCAGTCAGCTGGACGGTCGCTGGTACCTGTAGGGACTTACGATTGGAGCAAATGTTGTTCAAAAACTCGAAAAAGATGCGATCCACTTCGGTGCGATACTCTTGCGGAACGTCGTTTGCATGATTGGACGAGTTTAGATTCTCCATCGACTTTTGGGTGAGCAACACACTCGAACGGTTGTCGTGCATAGGGACGGTGCGGGACATTTGGGCTTGGGCGGAGATCTTCGGATTGTTTCCACAAGATGACTCGGGACTCTGTGATTGTGAAGCATCGCCGGCGTCTGAATCAAGATCGTTTTCACCTTCCTGGGATGATGTAGGGCTGTGGGCGGCCAGTTTTGCGGCTGAGAGAGAGGGCTGGAGAAAATCCAACGCCCCGACGGCCGAGGGGATTTCAGGCAGACCAAACGCAAAGGGGTTGCCGTTCGTGAGTGAACCTGAACGTGATACTCTGCCAATCGGCGGGCTGATGCCCGCGCCTGCAACAGTGACTGGACGTACAAGAGAAGAAGCCGTAGCAAATGTTCCAGTTGAAGAGAAAGGCAAAGGAGATAAGCCTGTGCTTGTGCTGGGTATGGATTGAAAACTAATGCCAGTAGTGAGTGAGGTTGACGGGAGGGAGTGTTGCTGAGTTCTTGGTGGTATGGTTGCAGTTGCGTCGGGCCACGTACTTCGGACAGAAGGCGGGAAGTGGGTAGGATGGTGGACGGTGGAAGAAGTGGCGACAAACTCTGAAGAGGACGTCGGTGCTGATGTGGCGGGTGTGGAGAAGGTCATTCCGGGTACAGATGACGTCGTTGACAACACGTTGAAAATGGTTTGGGATAGGCCTGCAGAACTAGTTGGGCGTGAGGTTGGCTCAGAATTGGACGGAACAAAGGGGGCGATCGGAGGAAGCGGCTGTGGTAAGATGTGAAGGGAGTCATCCTGGGGCTCTATTTTCATAGCCTTGATGACGCGGTCGCCTGCCATGGAGGAGGCGCAACGCTTGCGGGAGAGATCGGAGGTGTCTGGAAGAATTTGTGAATCGAGGTCATTTAGCTCTGCGAGACTGGGAGAGAAATGCAAAGGAGTCTGACCGGTGTCCTGCATGGCAGTGACAGGTGGATGGCGGGTTGGGGAGGCGAGGGTGTTGGTGGAGAGTGGTATCGAGAGACCAGAAAAACGGCGTGGGGATGATCTGCGAGAGCTAGGGGGGTCTGTTATCTGAGTGGCAGCGATGAGCTCTGAAACCAAGGCGATTGTCTTTCTGAGTTCGTCGATCCTGGCATTCGCCTCCAAACCCTGACCCAGGGAACAGGCTGCGCTCGCGGACTGAGCTGTTTGGGCGATGCTGGAATAGCACGGCTGGCTGAGCGAGTGCTCTAGGACCGATGTCCATTTAGTACTCACTTCTTCAACATGTCACCGACGACCATGAGATGGGGGTCGTTGGAAGGGTCTGGGGACGAGTCTCTCTCGTCCATGCGGGGATCGAGGACGTCTGTCGGGGGGAAAGCGAATGCCGAGTCGTGTCCGGAGTGGGGGAGTGGCGAGAAAGCGATATCGGACGCGGAGTTGACGAGCGTAGAGGCGGACGAGTCGACGGCGGAGACGGGCGTTGTGAGGGACATGTTTGGGAGTTTCTGCAAGAGGGGCGGGGACGAGAGGGCGAAGATGGGGGGTAAGACTGCGGGTGAGTGTGAGCCAGAGCCAGAGCTGGAAGACTGGCCAGGTGAGTGTATGGCGAGGTGATGGGGAATAATATTTTTTGGAAAGTCGGTTATAAAGGATGGACGTGGAGAG
>JBBPLG010000179.1:0-36290 GCA_038089695.1 Xanthoconium separans | reverse complement strand
CTACTTCACTATTCCCTCGTACCAGCAGTCAGCCGTCGAGAGTTACTTGACTCACTACCCCCCCAGCTACCCCACCACCATCTGGAACGCCACTGGGGTATGATTTTTGCCCCAATTAAAGTGGATGGTGTTAACCACGCGCCAACAGTCTCGTGCCTATCCCGATATCTCCGCCAACGGAGCCAACTATGTTGTTGCTGTACGAAAGCTCTCGCAACCGCGCAAGAGGCAGACTGACGCATTCCTCTAGATCGACGGTGCATTCGAGCACGTTTACGGAACGTCTTGTTCCTCTCCTGTGAGCGCCGCCATCTTTGCCATGGTCAACGACGCGCGTATCGCGGCCGGTAAATCGCCCATTGGGTTCATCAACCCCACGGTAAGCGTTGTCATGCCCAAGCCCATCGCAAACCGTTCGTGACGAGGCATCCTGTGCAGATTTATTCCTCCCAGTTCGCGGGCGTGTTCACCGACATTACCTCTGGAAGCAACCCTGGATGCGGAACCAATGGGTTCAACGCCGCAGTCGGGTGGGACCCCGTCACCGGTCTCGGTACGCCCAACTTGCCCAAGTTGCTTCAAGCATGGGAAGCACTTCCTTGAAGGGGTTGAAGTAGAATGACAGAAATGCGTATCTGTATTGGACGTTGTCTTGTTATTTTTAAATCTTATCTATGTTTGGATTGAAATCGATTGTATGTATTTCTGTAGGACACATGGTATGGACACGCCGCTCCCTGGAGACGACACACACACAAGGATTGTCCGGCGTCGACCAGATTCGAAAGTCCTATAAACGCAATCAACTATATCCGGACACCACACGAATCACAACTCACTCACGATCGTCGATCATAGACTCCCCATGTCTACTATGACCGCTTCGGAAGCGCAGCCTGAGCAGCCTCCGCCAAGGACGCCTCACGCGCTTCTTCTACAGCCTTTTTTTCTTTCCGGGTTACCCTCGCATTGCGATTGACAACGTCCACACATACCTGTGCTTCTTGACGCGCCTTGAACTCGATTTCTTTCAGCACGAGTGCCTGCACAATGTCAATGTCATGGCACGATTTTTTCGTCAGCGTTTATGAAATCTAAAGACGTACCTCTGTGGATGCAAACTGTTTCAGCATACGACGAGAAATTAGACTCTAGCACGCACCTTTGCCTTTGGTCATAACGTGTTCATGAACAGAGTAGCCGAGGTAGATGCCATACAGACTGAGTGCAGCGAGTCCGGTGACGAGCGTACGATGGAAGACGTCGGCGATGGTGAGGGGTGTCCGATTATACCTGGGCTGTCTCAGACCCAGAAATGTGAGCAGGGACATGGCTGTGAATTACACACCCACGTGACATAAAGACAAGAAAACATTCCAATTACAACCGCCAATCTCGGAAACAATCCCAGTCCGTCCGCACCACACGAATCATGTACTCCGACACGCTTCCCCCTTCACACTGCTCCATTTCTACTTCCTCCCCTTCCTCGACCTGCCCACCACCACCACCACCACCGCCCTCCATCTCCCCGCGCGACTCCGTCATCACTTCTTCGCCACCAAAATCATCCTTGTCAGCACCCTCGAGTACATCTTCTTCTCTCGCCGCAATCACAGCCGCCTGTGCATCCTCGGAGTCTTCAAACTCGCCGAGCGCCCTCGTCAATGCCCCATCGTCCTCGAACAATGTCCGCCAGTCAAACTCGCCCTTTTGAATGACAATATCGTCCAACGAACGCTTTTGGTTGGCCTTCATGAGCATCGCTTCTTCAATAGTGTGCGAGGATATAAACCGGTAAATGTGGACGTCGCGAATTTGTCCGATGCGGTGAGCACTAGATTGAGTCAGCAATGGGACGTTTCGCTGTGTGCTCAACATCGCTCACCGGTCCTCGCACTGTCTATCCATTTGCGGATTGAAATCACTGTCATAAAATATGACCGTATCCGCACCAGTGAGACTACAAAACCGAATCAACACGCAATCCAATCAAAAGAACGAAAAAAAAGACGCACTTGATACCGACACCACCAGACCGCGAAGACGATATGAAACAAAATATCCTCGCATCCGCATTGAACCGCTCCGTGATATACTGCCTATCCTCGATCTTGGTCGCACCGTCCAGTCTGAGATAGAGGTAGCCATGAAAGTTGAGAAAGATCTCGAGAATGTCCAGCACCCGCGTCATTTGCGTGAAAATCAGTATCCGGTGCCCCCCGGCCTTTCTCTGCCGTAGCAATCGACTCAGCTCTTGGAGCTTGCCACAGTCGTACTGCAACAAGGACGGGTCGGGAAACGCGATCTGGAGTCTGACGCTGGAACGGTGCAAGACGTCGTCCAACGTCGGTGGACAAGATATGACCGCCTTTTCGTGCCCACTCAGTGCTAGGCGCGCAAGATCCAGCGCGACCGCAGGAGGGGTCGCAAAGGCGAACTTGTCAATGATGCCCGACGTGTCCTCGGCACGCTGCTCGTACGATTTCACCATCGCGTTCACAGTGGTCACCGTGTCCAAGTGTGCCGTCGTCCCGAGGTCGACGGCGGGCAGCGGCAAGATGGGTCGATAACACCTCCCGACCGTTTTCAAAAGCTCCTGCCCATATATCGGCGTTCGGGCACACCGCAACCGGTTGACGTAGCCAATCTGAGCCCACCTTGCCACTTTTTGTATGCGCTGCTGATAATGGCGCCACGCACGGTAGCCTGCAATAGTCCGTGTATCCTTTGGCGGCGGCTCCCCCGGCATCTCCGATATGAGTGGCAAACGGTGTGTCGCATCCAAACGACGCGTCTCGAGCGCCGAGATGAGCGGCATGTTTTGGTTGTCCACGAACCGCAGCCCAAACAAGTCGAGGTTGACCCGCTCCTCGTCTTCCTCCCGGAGCAACGCCCGTCGGACGAGCAGCTCCTTGATCTCAAACTCGGCAATGGCAGAGCGCGTCATGGCAAACGACGTGACGACCGGTCGGACCTCGAACAAATCGGGATGGTTGCACACCTTGCGTAGCTGCATCAGGACGTTGGCAATCTTTTGATACACGCCCGACTCGAGCGCTTCCCGCGTGTGTGCACGCGCCATGAACTCGTCATACAGAAAACGTTGTCGCTTGGAAAGCGGACAGAGGACGAGGTGTTCGTATTTGCTTGGAAGCTCTTTTTCAACGTCCCGTTTGAGTCGACGGAGGAGGTACGGTCGTAGGACAGTATGTAGCTTCGACACGCGTTGCAAATTTTCGTCGTCCAGCATGGTACCCATCTCGATGGCTTTCTCCAACGGATCTAGACAACGTAGGACGCGTCAGTAACCCCTACGGTACGACAAGCAAGTAAACGCACTCGAGAACCACTCCCCAAACTCTTTCAGATTGGCAAAATTGGTGCCCGACATCAGAAACTGCAAGAGCGCCCACAACTCGGTCAGATTGTTTTGCAACGGCGTGCCGGTGAGGAGCAACCGCCGAAAGGAACGAAACATGAGCAAGATGTTCCACCGCTGGGATCTGAAATTTTTGATCATGTGCGCCTCGTCGAGAATCATGTAGTACCACATTTTGCGCTTGAAAATGTGCGCGTCCCGAGACGCGAGCGTGTACGACGTGATGCAGACGTTGAAGTGGTGCTTGTTGTACCATCCCTGTCGAAGTTCCTTCCGACGCTTGGTGCTCCCGTGATAACTCAGAATCTTGAAGCCAGGCAGAAACTTTTTGAACTCCATCTCCCAGTTGAGCAACACGCTCGTCGGGACGATCTAGAGGAACTGAGTTGTATCCAGCCAAAGGAGAAGTTACACGTGACGTACGATGAGATGTGGTCCCCATATCCCTCGATCACACGCCAAATGCGCAAGCAACGCAATCGTCTGAATCGTTTTCCTGTTCCATTCGTCAGTGAAGCGCCCGTGCCGCTGGTCCATGCCGAAACGTACCCAAGCCCCATCTCGTCCGCCAAGATACCATTGAGATTATTCGAATGCAGGGACGCGAGCCACTCTAGCCCACTCTGCTGGTAAGGACGCAGCACCCCGCGAAGAAGTAATGGTGGCTTGATTTTGTCCTCGGGAGACCAGTCGATGGGCGCGACTGCAAACGGCTTTAGATACTCTGGGATGCGCGCAAAGTCGTCATCTTGTGTGTCCTCCATCGACATCTCTGTCGCTACGTGTTGCGCTTCGGAAGGGGTAGCATCACCGGACACACGCTTGGAGAGCGCGTCATCGTCCTCCACCATGTCCCGTATCTCCTTGGACCCATTCACCCCATCCACGACGACATCGTCGTCCTTGACAGGATCATGATCGATGACACTCGACGCAGGGGATGGATCGTCACGCATAGGATAATCATAAAAGCTCTCCAACGCTGGCGAACGCGCTTCCCCCAGTGTCGGCGTGCGCGCAATCGAGTCCATATCAGAAGGTACGCTCGGTGATGCCACAGTGTCCTGATCGATACCAAGGTCGGACGGGGAACGTGCTCGCGTGTCCGGTTCCATCACCACGTCGGTGTCGGTGTCGGCTCCATTAGGCGGTGGTGTAGCGCCGATTTTGTGGTGTGTTAGCCCCAGCAACGCGTGCGTCGCCTCGTCATGATCCTCCTCTTCACTGCTTTCCTCGTCGCTCTCGTCCGGACCGTCGTCGTTGTCGTCATCGACATCCTCGACCATGCCTACGCCAGCAAATTCTTCTGCACTCTCCGCGCCAGACCCCTCCTCGTGCTCGTTCTCCTCGCGATCGTGCTCCTCTTCACCATCACTGGGTTCTGTCGATTCTTGCTCCCACTCTGTCACCGACACGCTGTTCGAACGGCTCCGCGACCGCGACAAATCACCTTTTGAGAGATCCACTTGCTGCGTCTCCAATATCTGGCCTGATTGGTCCAAAATCGCATCGAGATGCTCATGTCCTCGCCGCATTTCTTCCGCCTCGGCACGCTGACGCTCCTGCTCGCGTACATACTGCCACGCCATCAACATACTGTCAGATATAAAACGCAAGACACTTACAAAGACGGCCTTTTTCCACTCTGCCACGACCATCTTGACCGTCGCTTTTGCCAGCGCTCTCAGCCGCTTTTCTTCCTGCGCCTTCGCCTTGTCCTCCCTCACGGCCGACTGATCCCAATACGCCTGTATCCGATTGGCAACCTGCCCGGCGACTTGCCGACCCCGAAAGAGAAAACTGCTTCCCCCACCAGCATGCCTCCCTCGGTGCACAATGGTCTCGACGATATGTTCCCACGCGTCTTTGGACCGCCTCGGGTCGCGCGTGTTAGGGTTTGGCGTGATCGCGAGGACGGGTGCAGGCGAGCCTTTGCCCGCCACAGACCCCTTGAACGACTCGCCGTTCATCAAGGGCACAAAGCGCCCCTGTTTGCGCAGCCTGTCGATCTTTTCTCGGAGTACCGCCTCGTTTTGAGCGAGGGTCTCGAGCGTTTCATGCGACAACTCGCGTTCGTCGAGCATGGTGTACGAGGACAAAAAGTGAGTCAGATTCGAGGCGAATTTGGGGGGTGGCGGTCTTTGGCGCGGGTGTGTGTAGGACGGGGGAGGCTTACGGACGATCAGCCGCACGCGTTTGATAGAGGACGTGCGGGATATACAAGGCGATTCGTCGGGAGCATGCGAGATGGAGCTCGTGGAGGGATATGCAGCAATGCGTGGCTCGGGCACTTTACTCGGTCCCTCGAGGCGCCCCGACCGCCGCGGCTGTAAGGCGGCGCTTGCAGTCTCGTCCGCGGACTTGCGTTTCTTTTTCGCAATAGGGGACGACGGAGGGGACGACGCGAGCGTGCTCGTGCGCTTGAGTGTTCGAGACGCCGAGACGGAGGGTGGCTCGGGCTCAGGCGCCGCCGAGACGCGCGGACGAGGGCGAGGCCTGCCGTTGAGCGCGGATATGCTTGCGCTCTGATCCTCCATCGGTGGGTCGACCGCCTTTTGCTTTCCTTTTGCTTTCGACGATAGAACGGATGGTGTCTGTGATGAGTAGGGTGGCATGCGGCGCAGGTCCGTCTTTGTCGAGGCAGCAGGGCCGTTCTTGATAGGGGATGAGAGGGTGAGATCGAGGACACGCTGGGTGTGTGCGCGGCGTGTCGAGCGCGATGGACCCGCGGCAGCAGCGGCACGGTCGATGAGGTCATATTTCGCTTTGTACTGGAGGGGTCGAGTCAGTTGTGTCGCATGCACACGGGGCCACGCACCTCTTGAAACACGACAGAATCGTCCTGTTTAGCCACCTAGACGCCGTGAGCACAGGTAGGCAGGGACGCACATGGTCTCACCTTGGGATCGTACTCGAGCAAGGTCACGAACTGCTCGAGGTGAAATACTTCGCGGACCTTTGTGCAGGCACGTCAGCGTGGGCAAGATAAATGTGCACGAGGCCACGAACCATGTCGTCATGCTTGTCGAGCACGGAGTCCAGTTCAGCCTGGCGGTCCGCGACCCACTGGGCACGCTCGCGGGTGACGTCGAGGTTGGCATCTGCGTGGGAGGGGCTGTGGGTGATGAATTTTGGTTTCTTGACCATGGACTTGGAGGCGATCTCTGTGGATCCTGGACGGTTTTACAAGATTCGAAGACGAGGATAAAGTAAATAGACTTGTTGAGAGTACGAAACCAACGAGCGAGCGAGCTGGTCGTCGGTGAGATCGCTGTCGTCGCTCCGTTCGAGCATATTTTTGCGACATGATGTTTCCTGTTTGTCCCGGACAAATAGCCATCTCGGTAGTACTACTACTAGTACTAGTACTAGTACAAAAAAAAAAGGGTACAACATGATATCGACAAGTGCTGGGTATCAATAGTTCAATGTACGGCCGTATATTCAAAGTGGGGGAAAAAACTGCCCCACGGATCAGCTGCAGGCCGTCCATACAATGCAGACGCATTGTCCTCGGGGTATTTTTCAAACCTAGAGTGCGCATCAATTGTCGTGTCGGTATACACGGACGAGACGGTACACACGCGCTCGCATCCCCGTCCCCACTGATCTTGGGCAAGTACGGTGCGGATATCTCCCTGTTCTTCAGCTTGACCCAGTCGACCTCTGCGAACCACGGGTGGGCAAACACGTCCCCAGCGCCGTGGCGCAGGTTGCCGTACCGTCGCGAGGGATCACCTTCCATGAGCTTGAGGATGAGGTCGGTGGCATTCGCATGGAAAGAGGGCCAGCGTATGAACGTCGGTCCGCGCGAAATCTTTTCGTAGAGCGCCACCGTGTTCTGGTCGGGTTGGTGGTACGGAGGGAGACCATAGAGCATTTCGAAAATGAGCACGCCGAGCGCGTACCAGTCGACACTCTTGTTATAGCGTTGTTGGCCGACGATCTAGACGCCGAGTGAGTATGCCACAGGGGATTCGTGGGCGCGGCGCACCCACCTCGGGAGCGAGGTAATCGGGCGTTCCGCACAACGTCCACGTCACGGAGGAACAGCGCTTTGAAAAGCCAAAGTCGGCAATCTTGATGTGACCGTCGTGGTTGAGCAATATGTTTTCTGGTTTGAGGTCGCGGTAGATGATGTCCAGCGTGTGCAGGTGGTTGAGCGCGAGGGCGACCTCGGCGGCATAAAACTTGGCGACTGGGTCAGGGAACCTCTGGAGGGAACAGTCAGCAGAGGAGAGAGAGGAGAGAGAAACGCGACGGACGTTGGATCTCCTCAGCAGGGTAAACAGTTCACCGCCGGGGACATAGTCCATGACCATGTAGAGGTTGGAGTCGTCCTGAAACGCCCCCCAGAGGTTGACAATAAAAGGATGCTGGATGGCCTCTAGGATTGTCTTTTCATTGTTGGTGTGCTCGACCTGCTTTGTCTTGACGATCTTGTCTTTGCTGAGGACCTTGATGGCGTAGAAGCGGAGGTTGTGCTTGCTTCGGACTGCAACGGCGAAGGGGTCGAGGAGATGATTCGCTATTCTGAAAGGAGACACTTACCCAAGTGTACGCGCCCAAAGCTGCCGGTGCCGAGGGTTCTTTGTATGATGAAGTCGTTGAGCTTGTAGCTTGCTCTCGGTCTAGCTCTCTGTAGGGGAATGAGGGGCTCGTCGACGCTGGACTCAGTGGTTGTTGTGGATATAGAACCCCTCGAGAAGTAACGGAGGGATGTTTGTGGGGTATCTGGGACCTTTGTTGGAGCGTCTGCCATGGTGGACGAGGCCGACGTCGTGTCATATTGCCATTTATTCTACTTCCGTCCATTGTTCCTCGATCGGATTCAGCCGACATCCGATGGCAACATTATACTTGTATATTCGAGCGTCGGTATGTATGAAAAAAAAAGTACAGTACACTAGGTATGAGATCTGTTGCAGCCTATTGGGATTCCCAGCCGAGTCGTACCAACTGACCACTTTCGTACTTTTTCATGAATCCTTCGATCATGTTCTCGACTCGTGCAAACTTGGCAGCGAATTCGTCGGCAGTTTTGGGTGGTTGCTCGGTCGACACGTATCTGAGGGTGTCTCTGATGCTCGCTGCCAACGTTTCCTGATGATCTGATGTGAATACGGGGAGAATGAGTCGAAGGTGGACGTACAGATCTGGACAAGGACGGACGATGATAGTATGGCAGCTTTTCTTCTTCTACCTTTACGGCTATCGGTGGCAGTGACGGCATCCTTGTCTGAGGTGATATCGATGGTGATTTGGCCGGAGTTGGTAGGTGAGGGCGTGGGAACTCTGACATGGTGGGTGACACGCTCGCACTATCACTCCCTTGTCGCAGTGGCATCTCTGGCGACGACTCGGGTATGAACTCTTTCGCCTTCTGGTACTGAATCCACGATGAAATCTCTGCTTTTGCAGCCTTGATCCGACCGGCCCAGAACGTGATCACGCCATCTGGCGGGTCACTCAAGTTCTTATACAGAACGCGAAGCTGCTGGAGCTGCGTCGGCGTGAGCTTGGGAAAGACTGTCCACAGGAGGTGAGTACGAGTCATTGCGCGAGCACGCGTGCACTCACGAACGGACTCGTCGTCATGCGCGTGTGCATCGCCTGGGTAAAGGTGAGTCGGTGGTGCAGAAAAAAAGGGGCGGAACAAGGCACCTAAGGAATTGCGATGGCGGACAAACCAGTTGCTGAGCTTTTGCAGGGTGAACGACTCGTTTCCGGGCATGCTATGCAGCGCGTCAAGGAGGTCTTGCTTTTCCTCTTTCTGCGGGTAGGGGTTGACTGTGCGGGCATAATCTGATGATCACTGATGAGCCATGAAAAAAAAGCAAGACAAGTGAAAGGACGTTGCTTGTGAGGTATGCGGTGCCTTGTCTCGTGAGTCTGGCTCTACGAAAGGTTGATGCTGATGCTGATGATGCCATATCCATTGTAAGTGAGCACAAGAGAGAGAGACTTGGACATGAAATATAACTCAACAAGACAAAGAAAATCTGTTCCCACATATCCATATCGGGCGAGGCAGATCTGGACAAAGCGGCGACTATCCAGCCAATCAAATTCGCCCTTTCGATCATCACATTCCGCGTGGTATCCGCCTGACTCTTTCTTATTTCAATTTGTTGCTTACAAAGACAGCGACCGTCTCCTGTCTGACTTGGGCAATGCCCTGTCCCATGCGTTCCGCATAGGTCCCTCTTCGCTCTTGAGCTTGTTCTCTATCACCATATCCTCCATCTCCCGCATCAACACTCCCAGTCCCTCCCCTGCCACCTCCACCTCCCCGTTCAACATCACCCATACTGCAGCTCGTCAGTGGCACATCTTCTGTGAATCATCCTGCACTCACATTCTCGCTCGATGCCCTGCGCAAGATCCCCCATCCTCGCACCCATCGCCCTCACCGCCCCTATCTCCCCCTCCCCCTCCGACACAAACAACACGGGTGCCACCCGCGACACCGCAACAGACAGAAACAAGAACACCTGGTGCAAAAACAAGACGTGCTGATATGCGACCCGTTGCGGAAACAGCCTCTCGAACAGCGTCCACTCTGGTGCCATCCCATCCATGAATGCAGACACCCCAGATGGCATCGACGATGGTGCCACCATCAAGTACAACTCGAGCGCAAACAGCCCTATGAACAGCAGATATCGCCACTGTATACCACCATCAGCTTCGTCTATATCTGGATTATCAAGCAGATACACACTGCTTCAACCGGATTCCGCCTCCCAATCACAGAGAACAAAAACAGTCCCATGCCAGTCATAATGTGGTGCGGCAAGGAATTTAACATTCCCCGTCGCAAGTAGTCTTTCATCGTCGTGCAGTCCCGCCACCGCAGCACGTCTGGCCCAAATCTGATACCATTTAGTCCTCTACCACCAACAACACTTCCCTTACCTACCTATCATAGCCAAACCGAACGACTGGGTCCTTTAGTGCTTCGAAGGCATCCCGCACCTCAATGAAAAGCGCTTCTCCTCCAGGCCCTATCCGGTCTGGATGGTTCTTCTTTGCAAATGCCCTAAATGCAGTCCTGAGCGTGCCCTCGTCGGAACGTGGGCTCACCCCAAGAAGCTCATAAAAATTCTTTGGGAGTCCACTCGAGGCATCAATAAAGTTATATACGAGGTAACAGAGCACAACACCAGCATACGTGTATCGGTAGTGCCGAATATAAGCAGGTGTCCGCGGAGGTGGGCGAGGTGTTCCGAATATTCTCTGTGAGGCTTGGTGAATCACAGAAAGAACTTGGCGCGTGGCAAAATCGGGCAGATAGGTCCAACACGCGATCTGAAGCACGGCATTCGACATCTGCCAAATGAGAACCAGTCAGTATTGCATATACGCGCAACGAGAAGATGCGAAGTGCTCAGAACTGCACGAGGCAACCAGCGTGATCTCATATCTCCACCAAGGACCAACCACCCACGCGCCTGCATGTATGCGCACGCAACCACGCACCCCAAACGCGGTGTTCGCTTGCGTGGACGCTTTGGGCGTGCGGTACAATATTGTAGCGTTTGCAACGGAAACCACGTCTAGTGACCGCCCACGGCAGAAAGCAGCTCGTCTGTGCGGGCTCGGCTAGTGAACGCGGAGAACTAGTGGCTCTGCCTTTGCCGGCGGGCTCTTGTGCTGCACGCCACGCCAGTCAAGTGAGAGCCGTACATGTCCGTCTGGCCTTAACAACGCCACAGCGTGAACTTGGCTGTGCATCGGGTATCAGACGTTTTGTATGGGTTCATGGGCAGCCAGAGGTCCTCGGTGTCGTCGACCCTTTTACTAGGACATCGTCGCGAACGAGCAACGGACTATGGACTCACCTTGGGAGATGGAGAGAAGGCGTGGGAGTGTATTACATCATCTAGTCTAGCCTTGAATGAATGACACGTCTGTTCGCTTTCGTCGTCGCCATGAACATCTTCCGCTTGCTGGGTCCGTGCGCGCTCGTTTTCCAGCCCGTCCGCTGACTTGCCTGACCACAGGGGACCTGGCCCACTTGGCCTCCATATTCATCTTGGTGCACAAGATACACACAACTAGATCATGCCGAGGTCCGTCTCGCCATGCGTGTGTACGGAAACAAGCACTGACTCGTCTTGTGCAGGCATTTCCTTCAAGACGCAGGCACTCTACGCGCTCGTATTCGTCATGCGCTACATTGACCTCTTCGTCCACTGGATTTCACTGTACAACTTTGCCATGAAGGTCTTCTTCATCGGCAGTAGTTGTTACATCCTCTACCTCATGAAATACCGCTTCCGGTCAGTCACATACCTCTCTCCCATTCCACCGCTGACGATATACGTACCCTGTTGTAGCCCCACGCACGACCCCTCCATCGACACGTTCAAGATCCAGTACTTGCTCGGACCCTGCGTCTTGCTCGCGCTCATATTCAATTACCGCTTCACTGTCTCGGAGCTAATGTGGACATTCTCCATATATCTCGAGGCCGTCGCTATCTTTCCGCAGCTCTTCATGCTCCAGCGGACAGGCGAGGCGGAGGCGATTACGACGCATTACCTTGCCGCGCTTGGGGTTTACAGGGCACTGTATATTCCCAACTGGATATATAGGTGTGTGGGTCTTCCGGACACGCGCAATCCGTGCTCACTGGCATGCGTCTGGCGCGTTGCAGATACGTCACAGAAGACATGGTAGATCCCATCGCTGTCGTAGCTGGACTCGTGCAGACGGGGCTGTACCTCGACTTTTTTTACGTCTACGTCACAAAGTGCGTCTCTCTCTCTCTGCCCTTCATTGCTCCGTGCTCATTCCACGTTTCCGCGTGCGTGTTATCGGCGATATAGAGTACTGCAAGGACAAAAGTTTGAGTTGCCTGCGTGAGAGTAGATTTGCATGTTGCAGTATTCCCAAACGCCTGCTATTGCTACTTATAATACAAGACAAGGGGTCGAATGAGTAGTACATGTTTGTCGGCCTTTGTTAACAACTCTGAGCGCTAGACTTTTTGACTATGTCACTGTGTGGGAATTCCGCCTTGTAGAACACAACCTCGACCACCGCGACATCGACTTGTTTAACCGTCGACAACGCTCGCATCCGCTCTTTTCAAAGTCACGAATTCAAGTTTAACCCGCACAAAAAAAGAAACACTGCTAGCCGTTTCACCATGCTGTCGACGTTGCGGTGCTTGGCCGCACTTTTCCTAGCACTTGCTCTCTCCACGCCTCCTGCTGTATACGCCGCTGTGGATACCGAGGTGGCTAACAGAACCATCGAACGGGTATGTCTTTTTTTACATACGTGACTACTTAGAAATGCTTCCGTCTCGCCATACTTACCCTTAGACCGTCCAATTACGCACCCACTCGATACATCCACCATATATCGACCAAGATTTGCAAAACCGGTATGTGGGCACTTGCGCGTGGCCGTTTGAGTAAAGATGTTGAATCCCCCCTCTTTTTCCCCGTAGATGGTGGGACTTTGGCGCAGATTCGTACATTGTATGGCGTCGTCCCACTTGAGTGGTTACGTGGCAGAACACCCTGACGACCCGCCCTTTCTTGTGATAGAACACCAATAAACACATCCGTCTCACGCGACCCGTTTCGTCACAAATGGTACAGTCTCGTCTCGTTTTTTTAATATGTCAGATGGGGTGACGTTTCTCCTCTCGTCTTTAGGGGTGGCTGTGGTCCCGTCTCCCCCTCACCTCGAACAATTATGTGATCGAGATTGAATTCAAGGCTCGTGTGGTTGATTTCCGTGTGCCACATTGACTCATTCGCACGTACGTAGATCTCTGGGGCATCGAGCCACTTGTATGGCGACGGGATGGCGATCTGGCTCACGACCGAACGGACACAGCCTGGGCCCGTGTTTGGTAACAAAGGTTCGTCTATACGCATCTCGAGCAAAGGAGTCGAGCTCATGATTTTTACTTTCTGTAGACAAGTTTGAAGGCCTGGGTATCTTTATGGACACGTGAGCGTTCTATACAACACAGAGATATGCCCTCGTTGACGCGGTGGACAGTTATGCCAATACGCGACATGCGTTTGGGTTCCCTCGTATCGTGGGCATGCTTGGTGATGGACAAACACCGTACGATCACCAGAATGATGGCGATGCCAACAGTATCGGCGCATGCTCGGTATGTTCATATCTTCGCGTAACCGATGCCCTAGCCAAAACATTGGGCAGGCAAACGTCCGACGCACCAACGTGGTGACAAAGTTGAAGTTGACATATGTCAAGGACGCGTATCTGGACGTAAGTGGAATGCTTATCTCGGTGGTGCTCAGGTTCACGCGACCCGTGTGATATAGGTCAAGGTCCACTACAGAGCGTGTACGTACACCAAGATCCGTGTTGCGTCCGGATCATCATCAGCTCACGCCTCTTTTTTGTTTTACAGGGGACGACTGGACCGACTGTTTCAGGGTAGACGGCATTAGTCTGCCGACGTCGCCGTTCCTGGGCGTGTCCGCACTGACAGGCGAAGTTTTTGACGCGCATGAGTATGTTCTCCTTTTCCCTACCTGACAACCCTCGCTCACATTCACATCTCACGCTCGCATTGACGCCCACGCTCATGCAGCGTCATCTCGATCACAACCTCCTCGGCCATCCTCTCCTCCCAAGATGCCCCGCTCAACAAGCTCACCACGGCCAGCCGCTTCTTTGGCAGCGCTGGCGGGCGACACCCCGACGGGAGCACACGCACGTCGTGGCTCTGGGGTACCGTCAAGCTCGTCTTCGTGGTCGGGGTATGCGTCGGGGCACTGTATGGCTACAAGGCGTACACGGGGCGTGGGCGGTACGGCGGGTTTGCGGGGCTCGGCGGGATGGGTGACGGGCGGTATGCGTCGCGGAGGCGGTTCTAGGGAACAAGCCTTGCACTGATTTTCGTTTTCGTTTTCTTTTTTTTTTCTTGGCGTAACATGCGCTTTGGCGTGTGCGTATACAACTTGCAATGCTGACGTCCGCGCGCGTTTGCTCAAGAGAAAGGGAAAAAAGAGAAAGTTGTATCTACTGCTATCTACTACAGAAATGTGCGTGTCTTGTTTTTTTGAAAGAAAAAAACAAGGAGAGGTCAGAAAACGAGCGAGAGAGAACATCGACAAGGAGGCCGTGTACAGCGACGCGCAAGGTATGTACGTACGTATGAAACCAGTGGTAACTAGTGGCAGACAAACTACTACGTGTAACTGCAGATGGGACGCACGAACCAAATGAGCGGTCATGAAAAAAGAAATGCTATTACTACGAAATAAGGGGAAAAAAAAAAAGGCGGAGCAGACAGATCCAATCGATGGTCGGCACAACTGATATGACAGTCACGGGTGACAACAGTGGGGGGGTGGACGCGGAGTACAGGAGTTCGCTTGAATCGTAGGGGTACATTGGATCGTGTACGCAAGTCGTGGACGAGATCGTAAAAGATTTTATAATGGAAATTTCACGGCCGCGACACAATTACACCCCATATCGCGTCGCGAGTCTGTCTTGGATCGCTGGCGGGAAGGAAGACACTTGAGCCTGCCATCCAGCAATATCATGGTTCCGGAACCCTGTCAAGAGCTGTTGGAACATTGCATTGAGCTCTGGAGAGGGGTTATTCCACCGGACGATGGCGTTGCAGAACCACAACAGACTCTGCAAGGAAAATCAATCCTTGGCCGCACGGCACATTGGGAGCGACTGACCTTGGCAATCCCCGCAGGATTCGTCTGCACAAGAGTGCAGAGACCACGGAAAGCAGAATCCTTCTCCTCGTTGTCACGGATCTCATACAATGCCTGACACCACGCTTGAGCGAACTCGGGAAGATGTGGTGACACAAGAACAGGATGCATGAGACCAATTCGGCCGATCGACACGGCAGCATTCTCGTGGAGACTACGGGGTGCTTTCGGGTGTAGCAGGATTGGAATGAGACGGGCGATCAAGGGATTAACCCATTGTTGGAACTCGGGATCATCTGCGGAAGCGAAGAATGAGTACGGTGTCAATAGACGGACCCTCGGCACTTGCCTCGTCCGTAGCGCAATGCCACTTCACCGACAGACCATGCAGCGTTGTTGCAAGCACTGACGAATTCCACTTTGGGCTCCGGATCGAGCTGTTGGATGAGCTCGGCCATGATCGCAGGAAGGTGCGGCCGCAAGAGCATGAAACACCCCATCGCCAAATCGCCAACAAGCGCGTAGGCAGACTGACGCACAGGCGCTTGTGGGTGCTTCAGACATACGGTAAGTAGCGAGAGTAGATTGGGTTGTGTGTGTGAAATGATGGGATCCAGATTGATGCTTAAACCCTGTGCCAGACCTGATAGGAGATCTAGCGATACGACGAGGAAAGACTTGTCAGGCTCATCCAGCTCCGGATTTTGTTGGTACGCTTGGTACTGAAGGAGCGATTGATGGACGATGTTGACACATCGCTGGAAAACGAGATGTGCATATGGAACGAATCCAGGTCCCATAGCGATTGCAACTGAGGAAAGGCACTGTGTGGGATGTGAGCACAGGCCGCTATCGGATAGAATAACGTTTACCTCGAGCAAGGGGATCAGGTCTTCGTCGTCGTCTTGTAGCTTGTTCCATCGACCAGTCAGTGGGGGCATCAATATCTCGACGTATTGCGGATTTGACAATGCACGCCCAACAGCGTCGGCTAGGGTACCGATGGCGTCATACAGAATGAGCATGTTCTTGTGCTGATACTTCTGGAATGCGAACACTAGATTCCGCAAAACTGGCTCGAGGTAGGGGCAAAGTTCTGCGCCGGCATCCTCTTCGAGCGTTGCGAATGCACTGCAACCAGCCTCTTGTACCCGTTTGTTGTCGTCCAGAACCATCCGCAGAAGCTGGTCGAGGCATGAGTCAAGAAAGAATAGTGGCTCGGTCTCATACGTACACCTTCCATGGTGGGGATAAAATATCGGTTCTTGTGTTCTTCCGATATTGGCTGGGTACACCAACTGGCATAACGGCCCAACGTCCAACAGGTGATCGAGCGAACGAGGGGCTAACGGAGGGTTTAGCGATAGATCGTGTCTACATCAAGTATGAATGACGCACCTTGGGATCATTCAGAGTGTTGAGCAGATAAGGGATGAGGACTTTCAAGTGTTCCTCGATGACATCGATACAACCTGATTGCGTCGTGAGCTTTGAGCGATCGGGAGCAGCGAGAGATCTCGCCTTCTGCCATAGCACCCAATGCCAATATGGCACTCTCCCTCTGTAACCATTCTGCACTCCATAGCTTTTCTTTCAGGGGAGCAAGGAGGACGTTCATCAGGTCTGCACCAAACCTGACAGCCAAGACATCCAAAGCAGCGGCAGCACATTTCCGAAGATTCCACTCGGTCGACATTTCATCGGCAAAGTCGTCGTCGTCCAGGTCATAGTCGTCATCGTCATCGTCTAGCGTCTCCTGACCGTATACGCCACGTTTGGCTGGATCGTCGGTAGTCTCTGTCCCCTCGCGCTCCAGTCCATGAGATTTGGCACCATAATGGCGTGGTTTGATGTCGCTCTCCTTGTCTGGCACGGTAGTGTCTTCGGTGTCGCCCTCGAGCCACATGAGATCGTCCTCGCCGTATATCATGCAATCGAGGAGCACGGGGGCTACACGGCCAAGAAGGGGATGCAAGTATGGTGCAAGCTCGGGGTCTTCGGCAAAGGTGAGCCAGAATTCACAAGCCTCGAGTGCGACGCTCTCGTTCTTGTCTTTTGTCGAGTATAACATGTACTCTGCGACGTTGGCCATTTCTGGCATGAGCTTCTCGGGGCGAGCCGCGAGGAGGAGTACGAGGGCTTGGCAGACGTGACGGCGGACAGAAGGATCGTCGTCCGATGCGCGCTTGAATAGACATGCAATGAAAGCATCGATATGAGCGAAGAGGGACTGAGAACTGATCGGCACGAAATAGGATAAGCAAGCGACGGCGTGCGAACGCATTTTAGGCGCGGGGTGGTCAGCTAGCATAAGAAACTTTGGGATCATAAAGTCAAGCGGGCGGGTTCCATTGATGTCGATGTCCAATTTCCGTGGGAAATCCTCGCAAGCCTTTTCAAAGACACTGAAAGCGGCCTAGAGAGAGGGATTAGTACGTGAAGAGTTAAACATAATAACAAATTTGGGGAGGGGGAACCCTGCGATGGCTTCGGACGTGATCACGGCAGTTGGCCCAGAATATGGATACCGTAAATCTGCCGTATAAGGGGGGACACGACGCCGAACAAACGACGCAGGGCGCGGAGGGGGTGGCACACGGCTGGAGCGGTGGTGAACTCACCTCTTGACGATTTGGATCATCCAACATGGCGACGAGTTGTTCGAGACAATCGGGCCAATTTCTGGGTTCCAGCACTCCTAGGAAAGCGACGATGTCTTGGCCAGCGGCGGTGCGGACCAAGGCCGAAGGGTCGCTGAAAGCGGACAGGACTGCGACTTTAGCATACTCTGCGACGTCTGGGGATACTTTAAGTATGAGGTGTGCGTTGTTCTTGAGGAGGTAACCAGCAATTGTGCGAATCTGGTCCTCCTCTTGTGGGAGAGCAGCCAAGATGTGTGCCAGATATGCGATGTAGTCTGGTACGCGCGTGAAGGTGTTGAGTTTCTGATGGAAAGAGAGGTAAACGGGATGAGATCGGGATAAAGAGGTGTGTCCGCACATGAGTGATGGCCTTTTGAACTTTGTTTTGTGTGTCGGTTGAGTCGCGTATTGTCTGTAGTATCTCCTGCAAACCCGCAGGCTGAGGAGACCAAGATGCCATCGCGCACGAATATGGACGCGTAGTAAACGCGCTAAAAGACAAGAGAAAACGAGCGAAAAGAGGTTTGTTCTCCTCCTCCCCCTTCAAAGGTCGTTGTGTGTTGTGTACCGATGTTTATCACCCGTGGGAATTTCATATCTCAGCAATCTGTCACATTATATGTCACGTCACTCCGTGTAATGATCGCTCCCGTTCGAAGGTGTCACGCTGATACTCTCAATCGTCCTCCTCACCCTCTCGTACACGGCGAAAACGATAGCTTGGCCAGGTGCAACGCGGAGAACTCGCGGCGTGATACCCTTGTAAAATGACCTAGCGCCTTCTTTTCGCCACATGTCCTTGGCCACGATCCCGATTCGTTCCATCGCACTCACCTCTCGCTGCCACGTCGTTTTTTGCAGTCCTGACCACAGTCTGACGTCAGTGGCGATAGCCATGTCATCCACACGCAGCACTCACGTGTCTTGATAGTGTCAATCGGCGCGTTCGAGAACGGTCCCATCGCCCCAGATATCAGTCCGATGACCATGTGCTGGTACCAAGGAAGCTCCTCGAGGTCAGCCTGGTATCGATGCGCCACCTTCTTCAGTTCCTGGTATGCCGTGAAATTCGCCCCTTTGCGCCACTCATTTCAGCTTGCTAGTATCCGACCCCTCCGAGTGAAGTGTCTCACCCTGGTTAGTGGCCTGACGTAGCGCCGTCAGCGAGACACCCCTGTACAACGTCGACACTCCCTCCTCGCGAACGATCGTGTAAACCGCGTGTGCTGCGTTTCGATAGCGGGGTGTCTCGAGCGGGTCCACCAGCGAATGCTGCTGCGCCTGCAACCTGATCTTGACCACCTCCATCGGACAGACCACAGCTATCGCTTCCGTCGTACCGGCAGCCAAACCAGCTAATCAGATATCAGAGTCCGTGTGGCTCCTGTCAACGTCGACCAACGTACCGATGAAGATATTGCCAACGCTCGTCTTCCCTGTGGTTTCGTCCGCCAACCAGCCCTTGTACGTCTCGAAGCTCGCAAACCGGATCGCCATCTTGGGGACGATGCCAGACAAGACCGCACCGAGTCCCTTGTACAGCGCCAGTGGGGTCTCGCGCTGCATGATTCGGGCGGCAGTCTCGATGACGCCCCGCGGTTTCGTCTGCCGCGTCCCGGTTGTCGTCAACATGTTATCCGCCGTGGACACGAATGGAAACCTACCCCTGCTGCGCTACCCGACTTGGAGAGCTGCATACGCACCTTGATGGTGTCCAGAGGTTGGCAGCACAACTGGCAAGCGACGTGAGCATCGCTCGTCCGATTTGCTGCAAGATCGAGAACGCACCGCTTCCATCGCGCCCGCGATTCCACCTGCAGTGATGTGGGTCGCAAACCCGACTGGCTTCTTCTCGCCGTTCCGAGGCATGGGGTATTAAGATGAGGATAGATGGTGGTTATGATAGCGTTTAGACGGGCGTCAGCTCATGAATGATCATGCTGTAGTAGTAGCCCCTCATGATTTCAATCCTGACGTGACGTGCCTAACCGAACGGAACATGTGAATTGCCTCTTTTGGACTTTTCATGATCATTGACTTGGACCAAAAAAAAACACCAATGAATTGTATTGTAATGCTCGATGGATGTGGATGAGTCTAGCCAAGTGCATGTATGTTCAGATATAAAAAAAAGCACCTGCCAATACGACAGCGTCGGGTTATTATAGCGGCTCTACAAGAAATCGAAAGCTTCGTAATGTTCATAGTGTCCAATGCACCCGTCCGTTCAACGGCACAAAAGAAAATGGTTCTAACTTGATCCGTCCTGCTTGGCAATATCCGATAATGATAGCTTGGGCGGCTTCTCTGTCGTCGGCGTGTCTGGCATATCCACGGATCTGCTCGGAACCGTTAGCGATTCCTCGTCACGGGGCTCCTCTTGGGGCTCCCAAAGAGATCCGATGTAAGTGTCGTTCTTGGTTCCACTAAAGGGATGTGTGAACGCTTTCCATTGCGCAAATGCGAATGCTGGGCTAAAAATAAAAATGAAAACATGAGTGACAGGGTTCGTTGAGTGGGGAAAGAATGCGGCATACGTTACACCCAAAGAGACCGCGAGAATGATGACGGTCGTCTTCGGTGGAGAATATCCGTTTGTCACGGTGTCCTGCAAAGACACCGCGCATAGGTAAGATGCCATCACACGTGTCAACCATGGCGTACCAAAACATGAAAGCGGTTTCTGTCAAATAGGTAACGAAGTCCACGGCTCATGCCGGATTGTTGGTTGATGACAAGGTCGAACCCAAGGGCACACAAAAATGAACCGACCGAAGCACATCCGTTGAGCTGCCAAGCAATTCTGTCAGCAGCCATCCTGGTGAAATTCAGGTGATGGCGCACAATTCCGTATCTTTGCTTCCACAGGACAAGGATACTCCCTGTGCCACCACACACGCCAATAATGAGCCAGTTGAGGAAGAAAGCATCGGGATCCGAGATGAGGAGTCCGCTACGCAGCAGGGTGATGCGGACCCCGATGGCCAGACCGCCGAGAGTGCCTAGGACAAGGATGGCAACGGCGCGAGTCAAGTCCAAGACACCCAAAGCAAAACCCATGACGAATAGGGTCAAGATGCAGACAGTCAGGACGACATCGGAGACACCGACATTGTCTACAGTGTTGACGATGACGGACCAAGCTAAGGTCGTCGTCGAGGTCAACGTCGAAATAGATAGAAAAATTGAAGGAGCAACTCACTCGCGAGGGCGGCGGCAGTTCCGACCGCGGCGCCAAGCGTAAAACGTCGCCCGCGGAAGCCGAGCAAGAGAAGGGGTGCACCGACGACAAAGGAAAAGACGATCCAGAGGACGGCACTCGTCGAGAAACCCAAGCCACTACCATCGGAGGCCATGCCTTGAGGGATCTGCTGGCCGGTGATGGGACTGTAGACGACGGTGGTGCCATTGTTGACGTCAAAGATGACATCTGGGTCCTGAACGCGTGCGAGCTGTTGTCCAGCGAGTGCAGTGGCGGCGGAGACACTGCGTAAGAAAAGAGTAACGAGGACGAGTACCAAGGACCAGGAGAAGGAGTGATTCAGGCGGGCAGCGACCGCCATCAGGTCACTTGGCAAAGACCTGTAGTAAGTAAGGAGTAGTAGAAAAGTGAAGTGAAGTGAAGGAACGAAAATGAGTTTTGGACCCAACCTAAATTTACTTATGACCTCGAAAAACCCGTTCAGCGAGCTCAGAAAAGAGTCTCGATCCATCTTCAATCGCATCCATTCCATCGCAGAAGATGCAGCGTTCGTAAATCTGGTCCACGAACGCTACTTGGAACTCCCTTTACTCCGTATAGTCGTCGTCGTCGCACCCACCGACGTCCAGCTGATGGCGTTTCAGCCAACATGCGGTGCGGCGCGTGGTACACAGACCCTCGGATCGTGCACTCGCTTGAACAGAGCGCCTACTTCAAATCGACAGACGGTCATACCAACAATTGGTCCTTTAACCTGCGCAGACCTAATCTTCACATCCTTCCCTTGATCGCCCGACACGCGGGGTAACAATTGCCATGCAATCTGTCGCGTCCATGCTCATCCCGCATCAGACTCGTGCTCGTAGACTCGACTCGGGCCGGGAAACGCATCCCCGACGCACTGTCGAAAACGGTCCCAATATGGTGCGCCGTCATCAATCGTGCCATCCTCATACGCGCTCCCGAAAATCACCCATCAGTTTGGGACACCGCCCTCTATACGTCCCCAGGATGCGTCAGTCCACAGGAACATAGCCAGATCGAGGCAAAGCTCGACGCATGGGCTGCCCAGCTCGCGGCAAGTCCTCTCCTACTCGTCCCTGTGTTCACTTTGACACCTTGCACTAGGCCTCATCTTACTCATTTCCCACTCTTCACCGTCCTCTCCGTCCGATATGGACGACACCTGCTACGACCGTGTTTCCAACTTTCTCCGCACCCCCAGACTTCTATCCCATCATATGCGTATCAGCCTCTAAACAAGTCACGGATGGCATGGAGCGCCGTGCTTCGGGATTTTCATACATCCAAGGATCCGGGGACGATCATGAGCTCTGGAGCATGGTCCGTGCGCCACCTCATCGCCAGTCGGAGACGTGTTGATTCCTTACAGGGCCTCACTCCGCCCTTGTACTGGAAGCACCGTGACGAGCTATTGACCACTACATCGTCTGACCTCCCAGACCTCGTCCGGTCGCTCGTCCCAGCTGTCTCAGCTTCTCGCACTGATGACGCCACCGCAGATCCAGACCGACCTCTGTGCACCACGCCCATCAAACATGTCTTGGGACGCATTTCGATCAGCACTATTACTTCTCTGCGACGACCCAACCTCCTCCAAGCACACCCTACCACTGCTTTTGTCTGTCTCACGCCTCACGATCTAGACTCGGATGAGGATCCAACGTCCGCGTCGCGATCGAGGCTGCTGCGCATACAGACGATAGAGGGCAAAAGGGGCCAACACAACTTTCTCGCCGTCGTCCTGCCACGCGCGATTCCCTTTGTTCAACACCATCTCCTGCACCACTGCACCGTCTGCGTCGCGTGCAGCACAGGGACAGACGCAAGCGTCGGTGTGGTCGTCGCTGCCCTCGCCATGTTCTTCCACCCAGACGGATCGCTGTGTGCACGAGGCAACGCACGCGCGAACATATGTACGTGACCTTTCGTGATGAACGGAATGGAAGCTGACGCATTGGACGCGTATAGCCAAGGACATACTCAAAACGCGTCTGCAGTGGATCATTGCGAGCTGTCCGCAGGCGAATCCGTCCCGTACCACGCTCAAACGCGTCAACGATTATCTTCTCTCTCCCTTTTCCAACGCTTCGACGTTGGGTGTTCTGGACGAACCGGACCATGGAAATGCTGATGATACGCACCAGGGAAGCTGTAGTGACACGTGCGTGTAAAGTATGGGCGTATAAGTAACCTGCATTTAAGAAATGCATTACCAACTGGACCCAAGTGCGTACCTCACATCAAAGGACGACGGGACAACTTGCGTACAAGGGGATCCTCCGAGCATGTCGCAATAAGATCTCTCCAAGCGTACAGGGTGCCCTTGAACTACATTTTCACGACCACAGCTGGGATTGACGTTGGTGAGGCGAGCCATCACGCTATCAATCTGAAGTGTACATACGTTATATCAGGTGTGGATGTCGTTCCCTGACAAAATTCTGATCTCGATGACGGGGATTATATCAGCACATCCCCCCTCACGGTGGCAACGGTGTGAACTTGCTGCAGCGAGTCAGTGTCGAAACCCGACGTCACTTTTCAGGGCAAGGACCAGTTGACGTCCGAATCGCTACGAATCAGGCCTTGTCCAGCGTTCATATCGGTGTTCCAGTGGCATGTCTTAAGACGTCGTGAACTTATTCACAGGTATAACACTGGTGGCAGGCCTGGGAGTAGCTGTGACCGCTGCAGGCCGTCATGAAATAAAAAGCCGCAAACGAACCTTGCTCTGGTAGATGGAGTGTGGGTATCTTTAACATTGATTGACGGATATTGGACAGGCTGACTCGGTCTCTACCTGGTAGATACGCCGTGATTCTGTTATCCTGTGGCATAGGAACGATATCAACTGTTTATAATAACGTGTCACCGTGTTACACGCATTTTTTCCCCCTTGACACCTTAGTTTCAGCTTCTCCGTGCGTGCGCAATTTTCTGTTTCCGGCGCATAATACTCACAGCGTTGACACCTTCAATCGAGATGCCTGAGATCTCAATCTCCAGCTGGCGTTTCATTTGCCCTTTCATATAATAAGGTTAGCTAGGGAAAGCGGGCGAGTATCTCTTCTCGCACAAATACACCTCGAAGACTTTTGTGCAGAGATGGTACTCGCTATCCTGCTGGTAGCGTTGCTCTCCATCTCCTTTGCAGATGCCGGGAATGGTGTTATGCCGCGTTTGCGATCTAGCGTCCGTAGGGTTCCCGTCCCCGAACGCGCAGTCATGCGCTCAGACGGAACAGCCCTGCCCCCGCTCAACACCGTATACCACTTTAATCAACGGATCGACCACAACAATCCCAGTCTTGGTACCTTCTACCAACGATACTGGATGAATTGGGAATTTTATGAAGCTGGTACCCTTTCTTTGCTTCCGTCTAATAAATTTCTGACATAAAGCGTATTCAGGGGGTCCTATCATACTCTTGACTCCAACCAGTGATAATGCAGATAGTATGTATTCTCTTCGGAGTTTTACCTTTGACGTGACACTTGATACGTTTGCAGGATATCAGTGGTTCCTCACCAACAAAACTATCAGCGGCATGATTGCTCAGCAACAACAAGGAGCCACAGTTATCATCGAGCACCGTTTCTTTGGCTACTCCAATCCTCGTGGAAACCTTACTTCGCAGAGTCTCAAGCTTTTGAACATTCAACAAGTGATTGACGACATCGTCTACTTTGCACAAAATGTTGACCTTCCCATGCCTGGCGGTGAAAACGTCAAGCCCAACCCTACCCAATGGGTCCTGGTTGGCGGAGGTTACTCTGGTGAGTACCAATATATAGCACTGTCATTAGAACGTGCTGAAGCAGAGCGCTCGTAGGTGCTCTGACGAGTTGGACAATGGTAAAGTAAGTCTACGTGTTCAAAATTGTATCGATCAATTGATTCACAACGAACAGTAAACCGGGTGTCTTCCGAGCAGGCTATGCATCGTCCGCTCACGTGGAAGCGATAGTGTGGGTGTCCATTTCCGTTGCTACTGCCGCCTGGTGTCTGATCCCTCTTTAGCGATTTTTCTGACTACTTCACACCGATCCTTGAATACATGCCCCAGAATTGTTCTTCGGACGTTGAAGCCGTCATTGCGTACCTCGACAAACTGCATGCCACGGATGATGCGACAGCTATACAGCATCTTAAAAACGAATTCGGACTTGGCAATCTCTCGCACCTCGACGACTTTGCTTTTGCCCGTGAGTTTGCCTGCTGAAGGTTATGGGTAGTGCCGACATTCAATGCAGTGAAATACAACTTGATGGACTGGGAGTCGATACATGTTGAGTCCCCTGGTGCTCTATTTTATAAGTTTTGCGACGCACTCGAGGTCAAGGACGGTGTTAGTGCTTCGAATGGACAGGGTCTCAAGAACGCTATCCAGGCGTGGGGTTCATACTGGAAAAATACGTACTACAAGCATGGCAAGTTACATGAATCTATCAGCGAAAAAGTCACCAGCTGATGATCTGTTCCGCGCGCGCCGACGCTAGTGTGCGGCACGGTTGATGCAGAGTAAGCCGCGAAATTGGGACAGGCCCACGCAATAACTGATGAAATGCTGTTGGCAGACGCTGTCTGGGGACGTATGACCGACAATCTCTGACGGACGTCGCCGTGAACAATAGGGGTCGCTCCTGGGCTTGGATTTCCTGTAACCAGCTTGGGTACTATGAACTCAGTCCTCCCGGAAACCGCACCCTCGTCAGTGGGATCCTGACATCTGCCTATTACGAGGTGCGTGCCGAGCGTAGCCACACATGAATAGTTCTGATCGACACGGACGTGGCTCGTAGCGAATTTGCCACGAGATGTTTCCACAAGCGTTTTCGCATCCCCACTCGCCATCAGTGGATCAGGTGAATAGGATGTACGACGGTTGGAACGTCCACGTGGACAGACTGTTTTTTGCCAATGGTCGTCGTGCCTATTTTTCCGCGTTGTCACGTTGGCCACGATTTGGAGCTCACTCGTCATAGGCGATCCCTGGCGTGAGGCGACTATGTCTGCGAAGAGAATAGACACTAAGAAGGCCAATACCACGACACATCCCATTTACGAGAGCGATGGGTTCCACTGTTCAGATATGTACGCGGAAGCTGGGAACGTCGACGAGTCGGTCGGTGCCGTTCAGAGGGCTGCGCTGGAGTTCATGAAGAAATGGCTTGTATGATGTTGAGAAGAATCCGTCGACTCGAGTACTTCCCTTCTTCCCGTTCAAACAGTGTCTGTTTTGTTGTTTTTACAACAAGAATCCTGAAGATGCCACGTCAATGGGATGGATATCAATACGATAGAATAGCAGTTGAACCCTCCCCAGGGTGCTCCCGTCTGTGTCAATAATTTTCATCACGTACGGATGATGCAGATGTTCGGCTCCGCTGTGTATCAGCGCATGGACCAGCCCTCATGCCCACTTGGACGACGAATCAGATCGTCATCCTGGCCAGTATGCGTAGCCAAAAGTTAGGATATGCCAGTAGAGCCGAAGATGCATTGCGAGCCGATCGCGGTCAATCATGGTTTTCATTTCGCGCCTCTCCAACTTGGAAAGACCTCCGATCAACGTCTCCGCGCTGGGGATTCACTGGGAATTCTCGCGGTTGGTCCGGCTGTCCGGACCATGCGCCTAACAAAAAGAGATAAATAGGTCTGAGATGAACATCTATTGCTAATGATACATGAAGCCAAGAAACGAGCCTTACGATACAGTGGTACTGTCCTACATGCGTAGTAGAGGTGTATAAAGAACCAGGGCGCATCTGAATCACGGGGCACGTTTGGAAACGACACAGCTCGCATTCGAGCAATACACGATCAACCGAAACGATGTGCGTACGCCCGCGGAGTACGTCGATGGGACGAGCCAGTACCTCCCTGGGCCAAGCATACGCTTGGGGATGGACACGCCAGACAGGGCGTCACTGTAAGGTCCGGAAGAAGCCAGTGGCCGGTCCAACGTGGGAATTATGGATACCGAGGATGTTGACGATGCAGGGAAAAGGGACAGGTTGAGCGGCGCGGCAGGTGCTACCGAGGTGAGATGTAGGCGTGCACTGGGATAGGCGTGCATGTCACTCATGAACGTGGCTAGGGGACGGAAGGTAAGGTCATGACTCACCAGAACTCAGAACTGGACGAGAGCTGGACCTCGTAAATCGGATTCGAATGGTACCGTCCATGACTCGGCCCTCCAACTGCAGTATGCTCATCCCTTGTCAACCGTCAGGAACCCTGGCCAGTCGTGGGTACATACTGACAACACTCACCACTCCCCTTTGGAAACTCTCGCATACATCCCAGCCCCTTCCTGCGGGATCGGTGTGAGACCAAACTGGCGAGAACATTCAACGCTGAGGGTGAATTGCCCGAGGTGGATTTGGGGCTCAAACGCAGAAAGGATCACGGTATAGTCACCCGCTTTGGGAGAACCAATCAGTCTCGACTCCGCGGTATACACAGCACGACCTACCTGCCATGTGTGCAGCTGCCCTTGCTCTGCCGTACGTGTATGCCCCAGAGGAGGTCACCACTTCCTTTTGCGCCAGCCTATACAAGAGCCCGAGCATACAGATGAGAATCCGAGAAAAGACGCCGGGACTCACTCGACAATCCTTTCTCCAGAAGACCAGACAGCGGTCACGTTCAACGGTACTTCTCTGGGACCCTGGGCGCTCAACACTACGACCGACTTTTGCCCCATCTTGGCCATCCCACGCATTCCGCCTATCCTTGGGCTCTCCATAACTCCCCTCACGGGCGACGCCCTTTCATTATATGCGGGCCCACCTCTCCCACTCGAACTTGGGTTTTCGTCAGAAATATGAAGATGCCATTGCGGGTTCAGCATGTACGTAGGACACGTATGGTTGCCTCCCGCGTTTTTGGTCGTGAGGGTCCCGTCAACCTGTTGTGTAGATCAGCGTTCGTACACAGAATGTCAGGTCAACGTGAGATGTACTTTAACACTGAATCCACCAGCTTTAGAACTGATTGAATCCTCTATCCCCGCGTCTTCGTCCCATTGCACTTTGACCGCTGAACCGCAAAACACATTCACGGTGAAACAGACTTCGTCGAATGGACCGTCATAGCTAGCAATGATAGAAAGAACACCCGAGATTTTAGTAGATGTGGTTGGAGTCGATGCAAGCGAGAGGTCCTTTCTGACGCTTGTCCTCACCAACACTTGGGGTGAAGTAGTGAATGTACCCTACCAACGATTAATCATAGCGGAGAAGCCAGGAAACAATTTACCTTCACTTCGGTCCCCCCTGCTTTCAACCACAGATCTCGCCAATCGTCCTCGTCTTCATGATGTACCGCTAGTGAGATGTACTCAGTTTCCCTGCGAGTGTGCAAGAGATGTCTGGTAAGAAGGACCCAGATATTTTTGCTCATATCTAGCGGGTTACTACCACCACGTAGTGATTCTCGGCATTCGTAGAGAAGCCGCAGGTGGCGCACGGATACTTAGTATGATGTTCCTTTAGCTGGATGTACACTTGACACGAGAAGAGTAGTCACCTTGCGCCTTATCGTTCGTGTTAGCTGGTTTCCACACCCTGGGTTAAAAGACGTGAGTCCATGGCCGACCGGTTTCTGGAACGCTCACTCGTGGAAGGTGGCGCCATAGGGCAGGAGAGCGGGATCCCAAGATGCATATAATCCCTCAAATGCCGCGCATATATCATCCCACCGCATATCGAGCGTACCTAGACCAAGGCAATCCGATCCCGTATTACAAAAATCCACCACTGACACTCACGTGTGTCGCTCGAACTGGCGCCATACTTTGGTTTGATGGGTGTGTTGGTCGCAGGCACCCTGGAATCTATCAGCGTTAACCACCGTTCATTGCTTGTTTCCTGAATGTCTAGTACCGCTTTGTGAGCACGCAATTGGAGGGAATATGCCAAGCCAAGGAATACTCTTGCTTGACTCACCAACGACGGCATAAGCGTGCGAAGGCAACAGCTTCGCCCCTTCCATTTTCAGGATCGTTTTAGCGTCCGTGCCCACTGTAACCACGCAATGACCTAGTTATAACAGGGTTGAAGTAAATTTGACATAAATAAGTGGTCACGAACTTGCCTTTTTGAAAGCCGCACATAACCCTTTCCCAAGTTTTCTCTCTTTCGAATGAGGTACTGTGGATCCAGTGTTAGTACAGGAGGGCCAGCAGAAGATATAGCAAACAAGCTCAGAGACATCCACTCAAGAAGTTTATCCAGAATCGGGAGGGAGCAGCACCTTTGTAAGTCAACATGTTCTGGTATCCAACCAGTCAATACTCTGGACCAGTTTGGGTTAGACTCACAGAACGCAGGCGAAAAATGAAACTAGTCACACTGACCGTAGGTCAATGGAAGAATTGCTATTGCCAAGACACACATATCATGGAGGAAACTCAGTGACGAATGAGGTGAGAAGGCCGTGCGGCACTGACGATCCAGGAAAATCATATCCACCCATCAGCTTCATATACTAATGCTCCGAGGTCAGTTTTACAGTACGTCATATAGGCGTGCAAATGACATACGGCTTTTTCGATTAAAGCTGGCCATGCAACTCCCTTAGGTCCTGATGAAATTCCTAGGGGTCGTCCAGAAGCATTCAACGGAAGTAAATCGTCAATAGCTTCTCGTGCCGAGGATGGAGGGGCGCATGGAGTACCGCAAAGAACCAAGTCCAATGATAAACATTAAATGGTAGGTGGGATCGACGGAAGAGATAAATCTTAAATCCAGTAAGTATCCAACCGAACTTACATATCTGCGACGTGCAATAGCGAGTTAAAACACACCACTAGCGCCATAGTCCATTGGTCATACGTACTCTTCTGCAATCGCCATTCAGATATGCTTTAATATCATATCTGCCTGGCTGATTTCCGGGGAGTATAGATGATGACAGTAACTTTGAAAATGACAATGGGGGAGAAACAAGGTCAGCACATGCACGATCTTCATGGCTGTAACAGATTGAACACGAGTGGACAAAATTAAGAGATATGACTCCGCAGAGACAGCATCTCAAGGAAATGAGAATAAGAAAACATACTCTCGAGTTGAACCTCGTGTGGTGCTGAACGCAAACAGCCACGGAAGCGCAAAGCGAGCAGTCGTTGATAATGTTCTGATCTATGTCCGCGGGTGTCAACCCTGAGGAAGAAGAAAGCTCTTGGGGGGTGAGAAGGTCACGAGGAGGTTGTTTCCAGACAACGTCCGCGGAGTTGGTCGTCGTGGACGACGGGATTGTCGGCTGGCCAGTCGGGTCGCTGGCATTCAAACAGTAGTAAGCATATGTGGTATAAACGCCAAGAACAAGATATACGCACGAGTAACGTGTTCCTGGATTGGGTGGCAAGGAAACAGGCTCGTTCCAGAGAGGGTAGCGGATGTCATTGACTGTCGATGACTTTCGAAGCACATAGGCTTGGTGATCTGTGGGATGGTGAGTTGATGGAATGCTGAGCGATTCCCTCGGCACCTCACCCGCTCCGAAGGGGCTGCCAGGCGTCAATTGGGAGCCAAGTGTCTTGTTGGCTTTTTTAATTTTTTCGGCCCGTTGAAGGGCCTTTGCCGCGTGTGCCTTGCACTGTGCCTGGAACGCGGGGGTAGCCGCAGAGGAGCGAGATAGCTGGAGGGATGCATCCGCTGCCTCGAGGTAGAGGTGAAATGCGGACGAAAAGTCAGCGGCGAACTCCAATTTGATGGCACGATCGTAGATGGACTAGTGAAGGATCAAGGAGACGTATGATCGTTTGGGGATGGCAGGGGTGACGAACCTCGGCTTCCTGAAAAGTCTTGGGAGACATGTAATTGATCGGTTCACCACTTTGCCGGGGAGCCAAGAACAGAACGTGCGTGAGTGAACCCAGGAATAGGGTTAGGGTCATGTGATTTCACGATAAGACTTGGGCTTGGCAATCACGCAAAAAGCCGATAACTCTCATCCCCCTCGATTGCATACGCCGTGATCATATATCATTTGTAGTGGCACAGGCAACGTTCATCATGGGACAGCCACGCGGACCAACGCGGACTGGGACAACGGTGGCGTTGGCTTTCTGTGAGTGTTGTGGCTTTCCTAGGATCCTGCTAATACCAGCATCTTCCATTCGTTAACTCTCAGGGCATCAAACAATCTTACATATTATTATGGAGAATCAACATAAACAGCTTATCATGGTGCGAATGTATCATAATGACAACAAACACAGGGAAACATTCAGTCCAGGATCAATTGGCAGTAGACACGTTGGTTGCACAGGCCAGCCTATTCTCTTCCACCTACTCATCCTGTAGTACCTGAGGCAAATTCGTCGTAAGTGCTTTCTCTCGACATGGAACGGATACTGACTAACAGTTTAAGGCATGCGCCGCTAACGCTTCACGTCGTGTGTATGATTTACCGCAAGAACATATGAATCGGACACCCAAATGGGTGGACTGAATGTGGCGCGGGATATTCATCCACTGCAAGGTATTGGGGCACCCCATCCATGGACATTGGACCACCTGTCGTGGCGGGTACCGATGACCATGCATGCGCAGGTGCAGCTTGATGGACTTGGCAGAGTTGTCAAGCGGGAGGGCGCAAGGCGAACCGCCCGCGAGTCCACAAGTCGATATTGGCACACCGAGAAAGTCTGGCGTAGCCACATCAAACGCAGGCTGGCCTTGTGAGACAACGTATTCATGATCACTGCCTAACGAGGAGGTCAACGGAGCATCGTTGGCGGATTCTAGTTCTCACCAGTTGCAAATGATCCCCCGATGTATGGAGGCACAAACCAACCAATACTGGAACCCTCGGGCGGTATAACCCCGTATGTCTGAGAAGGATTTGTCAGGTTTAGTATGGCGGTGGAGATATGCGGGAAAGCGTGAGTATTTGCTTCTGAAATGAAACTTGCGTTCATCTCTGTATCAAGGATTGGTGGGTACATGTTGGTCGAACGTTGACGGCCATGCACATTATATACCCAACAGGATACCTGGTGATCTTGCGAGATCAGTTCAAGTGTACAAGACCCTGACCCTCCCTGGCTGACTGCCGTGATTCAACGGCCACAAACCTGCTGCCTCAATACGTGGAGGTCTTCAGCGCCAACAGACAGGAGAATCCGAGTAGCGTGTTGCCACATGATGGGTCTCGGGCCAGGCCAAATTTTATGATGCTGGCACGGCGCGGATGGAAGTTTCATCCATCAAAAACATGCCAACATAACCGTACATGGCTGCCGTCATCATTTCGGATTCTTTTTTCTTCGCGGGCTCACCCAGTCTGTTCGATCAACACTCTTGGTCACTGGCGAATGAATTTTTGCCCGTCGCCATCGCAAGATCAAGATCAAACAGCTGTGAGCCAGGCTTGCCAGTGAGCATGATTCCAGCATTCGGCCAGTACCCACACGTTTAGAACAGCAATCGATAACAGCACGCCAGGGGATGCCCGCGTTGCCTGTGATTTATTTTTCGCCCATTGTATAACTTGACATGAAATGCTTATCGTGTATCTGATTCTCTAGTCTACCTACACGTTGTTGGTTAAGATGATTGGCGATCAGCAAGAGCGTTGCGCTGAACGTCCCCCCATCAGAATATTTGGTCAGTTTTGATTTCGAGCATATCGACAATCTGGGGGTGCATCTCTTTGTCCCACTACCACTGCCACCACTGGCATTATCCATATCTCACGTAACCTAATTCGATATCGTCGCGACTCGCTATTCGAATCAAAGTTAACGCATCGAGGACCACACCCTTCAAGCGTGGCTTAGGTGCCTATCCATATTTACTGTTGGCGAAAAGAAGACATGCTTGGATGTGACAGGCGATCATACATTTCGGAATCAGGGCACGTTCGAGACCATCGTTCGGAGGCACAGATGGTAGAATGTAATTCGGATGTAAGATCCTATAGGGTGTACGATTTCGATGAGGAAGTCTCGCGGCATATGCAATGCTGTCAGCCTGAGAAACGCAGAATATGCAGCATTGGAGAGCGCGCAATGACAGCTATTGTCAGTAGTTCGCCGTGACCACAATCCCGCCACGAGCATTCGAACTTTCAGAGGCAAATTGGACGGCGCTCCGAATCGTGTTCCAGACCCACTACGTGCAGCACGGCCCCGGGCCGGGCCAATAGGCACGAAGTTTTACTTGCCTCAAGGCTTTCGTGCTACGAGACTTCCTGATCTGGCTTCTTCATCCTTGCAATGCAACAGAAGCTTCCAGTGGGTTTTCCTTATTAAAGTGCGCCGGCAGCCAGATAGTACTATCACCACACGTGGTCGTTTCTGGTTCACCATCAAACCCACAAACCTTACTCTGACAACCTTCATTAAAGTTATGATCGAGGGCTCTGTGGCAGGGATGAATTTCAGATAATTTCCGTACATTAGGCTGCAACGTGTGCACCCTCTCCGTTATTGCTACGATCTGAGTCTGACGAATTGGCCTAAAAGATTCTTTACCGCGCCGAATTCACACACTCCATGTCTCCGATACACGTCAGCAATATTCAACGAGTCTTGCCAGGCGAAATCCCACTGGCACTTTCATCAGATGCCAAGCACGAATCAACAAAGGTGTCGGGTGCACAGCCTAAGGTCTAGATCCATACATATATGACCGGAGCCGGACGTCCGCGCGATGTGTGAGGTCTATCGCGTGTATCCGAGTTTACAGCCCTTGCTATGCCAACGAGAGATCTGTATTATCGTGGGCCGTGGCCCGCATGACGAGTCCTTGTTACAGTGTACTACTCGAGGGATGATTTCAGCTCCACGCTCTGCTTTTCAGAAATGTGATTCGGTCTAGAGGGGTGAGCAGGCTGCAAAATTTTAAAAGACGATCAGTGGATTTTGATCCTTCGATCGGACAACTAGCATGCCTAATGATCGAAAGCTAGGTTATTTTTTGCACGTGCCTCGTTGGTTAAACAGTCAGATCTAAAATGATGTCATCCACTTCACAACACTGGACCTCGAAATGTTGAGCTCGGATGACCTTCTAAACTTGGCAAAAGCTTGTGATCTTAACAAGTACAAATAACACCTGTCCTCGGTTCCAGCGTTCCAGCCATTCCGACGTCTGGGCCGCTGACGTTTCTGCGTCGAAATATCCTTCATGCTTTCAGATTCAGATTCTGAAACTAATGAGTACACCCTCACGATCAACGAACACTTTGCGAAAGCATTTGAATATAAGAAGGAGAGGGAAGAACTCGCAAAGCGTGCGTCCACTAGATTACCTGTGGTTAGCTTTTCCGCACTTCGAATTGATTATCATTCTTTGGTGTAGTAAAGGAGAAGTATGGGTCTGACTATTCAGGGTCGGGCTCATCCGATGCTGAAGATGAGGATTCTGAAGACACGGAAGAGGACTCGGGCGGAGAAGAACTGACACCAGCGGTGGATGCTGCTATTCTTCGTACGCTGGCGCGGATTAGGAATAAAGACCCGGCCATCTATGAAGGCGGAAGACGGGTGTTTGAAGGTGCGTTTGATACTGAGGCAGGGACGCGAGGCTTTTCTTGGACCACTCGTAGTCTGGTTCTCTTGGCCGACGTTCATTCTTTTTTTCAGAGGAACATTCACGTACACAGGACAAGGCGCCGGTTGTGACGACAAGGACGAAAGAAAAGGTTCGCGCGTTACGACCTCGTCTGCGATCGTTCGTACTGACACCTACACGCGAAAACAGTCGAAACCACTGACAATTCGAGAAGCTGCGCTCGCATCTGCACTCGCTGATGCCGACGCGGACTCACGTTCGCCCAGTCCACGGCCATTGACGCACACCGAGGAACAGACGCTCCTTCGCTCAGAAACACGTGCAGCGTTTCATGGTGCTGTCGATCCTGGGGAACAAGGTATCTTTATTTTATTCTCGAGCGAGAATAGTTAGGGATTGACTACATCACTTGGCTGGTGGATCATGGAAATTAGCAGACGATGACGACGATTTACTTGTCCCGCGCTCGCGTACACGTGACGAAATTGAGCTGGAGGAGGAAGAATACAAGGCATTCTTGGAGCGGGAAGTCGGCGAGGATCTTCATAACCTCGTAAGTGTAGATGCAAACGAAGAGACTGGTGCTCCCAAGGGTGTCGAGATTGTAGGAGACAGTGGGAAGAAAGAGAAGAACAGGGGCAAAAAAGAACGAGAAAAGGAAAAGGTGGAGAAAGAAGAGGCACAGAGCAAGAAAGCTACGAAGAAACGCGACAAAAAGGCGAAAGAAGAGACAGATCGAGAATTCTTGATAAAGTGCGTGTTCTGAGTTTTCCGAATATTGCACCCTATGCCCCCCCCGCAAGATAGGGCAGGCATAAAAATGTGACACCGATTGACGTTTCGTCTAGTTATATCTTCAATCGGGGGTGGATAGACCGCTCGAACCGGCGTTTGCCCACATACAACGAAATTGTCGAGTCTTCGTCGAAAAAGTCCAAAACGGAATCGACCGCGTCCCAAAGGAATTCGGATATGTACCAGAAGCCAGACGACGACGATACAGAAGTCCAGGGTGCGACATTCTCAGATGAGGACTCCTTTGACGACCTTGCGGACGCGTTTGAGACGTCGTACAATTTTAGATATGAGGAGCCGTAAGTATTGTCAATTTGTACAGCTTTCGAGTTGTCCATGATCGCGGCTTAATATCCTCATACAGAGGTGGTGCACTTATCACATCTTATCCTCGTGATCTCGCGTCAGCTCGGCGGGAGTCTACTACTCGAAAGGACGCCCGTGCTCGGAAGAAAGAACGACAGGAAGCGGAGAGACAGACACTGCTCGGAGCGAGAAGGGAGGAGATTAGAAATGAGCGTGCCTTGATAGAGGCTGCAGTAGCCGAGGAAGAACCATACAACGACGTTTTGGTAGCAGACAATGATGCCATCAACAAAAAGAAATCGAAAAGGCAACAGAGGAAGGAGGAGCTAGCTCGTTTGAGAGCGCTCAAAGCCAAAGAGCTGCGAAGAAAACTCGAAATGGTTAGCTCGGAAGGGGGACTTGGTGGTATCGGTGATGAAGGTAAGGGTTCATCATTTGTAGATGCGTTTTATTCTTATCCTCAGCCCATCGCTTGCTGGGTACTTTACAGCTCTCTCTCATCTTGATCTAGACGCAGATTGGGATCCGTCGAAGCATGACGCACAGATGACAGAATTGTATGGTGGCGATGATACTGGTGAAGTTAACTATAATCAACGATGATCATTTGACTGATGCCCATGTAGCCGACGATGACGATGCAGAAAAACCGGTGTGGGAAGATGACATCAACATTGATGACATTGAACCACCCTCAAATACGAAATCAAAGGCAGATTCGAAGAAACA